>JAOALB010000092.1:0-230815 GCA_025331125.1 Mycogone perniciosa | reverse complement strand
GATCAGCAAGAGTGTCGAATTCTATCATTTTATGCATTCGTCAATGAGCCCTCATACTGTTGATCTGTGATTGATAGAAATTTGTGTTTACTATATGTACTCCGTACGGAGTAAAAGTAAACCATTCACATCTATGAGTTAGCTAGCTAGCTGTACCATAAAACCCTGGAAAATTCGATCAGGTCATCCGGCTGTATGGTTATGTTCCATGGAAGAATAGCAATGATAAACGTAATAGATCTGCTGTTCCACTCGAGTTCCGCTAGTTTGGTAAGGCCTATAAATTTAAAAAAGGGATCAGACCGCATAACCGGGGGGTTGTGGGGAAACCAAGCATGTACGAGCACGGAGTGCGGAGTAGCATTATTAGAGTACATGCTAAAACTTAATCACTCCCCCATTAGCCTATTTGGCAGAGCGCTCTGTTAAGCTCCAGACGGGTGGCGGTGGGCTTGGCATAGGAATCTCAAGTACAAGATGCCACAACCGACCCTCTCCATTGCATCATTCGCAATTTCACATAGATCATGGTATCGTTCAGTACAGTTCTCGCTCACAATGAGGCCCTTACGGATCGTCCTGAAGGCTTCGTCGCCCTCTTCGTCGGCGGGACACGTGGCATCGGCCTTGCCACGCTCAGATCCATGACTGCCAGGCTCAAGGCCCCTCGCCTATACGTCATCGGCAGGTCCGAGACGCAGTTCTCACCCATCCTTCTAGAGTTGGAGGCCATCAATCCTGGAGCCTTGATTGCTTTTATCGAGACCGACGTTTCACTGGTACGCAATGCCGATTTGGTTTCTGAGCAGTTGTTGAGGCGGGAAAGCCACCTTGACCTGCTTTACATGAGCCCCGGCTATCTGGCCTTTGGTGGCCCGCACTGTAAGTCCCCTGTTGGTTGACTCAATTTCGTACGAACTTAATTCCGTACAACTGGTTTCTACATGGCAACGCTTTCGCTGACATGTATGATCATCGCCGTGGAGATACCGAAGAAGGGCTCGATACCTGCTTTGTGCTGTCTCACTACGTCAGAATCCATCTCATATCGCAGCTCCTGCCTCTCCTGAATGCATCTTGTCGGCCACGCGTCCTATCCATTCTCGCAGGAGGACATGAACGATCGCTCTTCACAGAGAAGGGCGATTTTGGCCTGACTCTTGACAATGCATGCAACCACAGCTCGTTACGAGCTGTGGATCAACTGACAACGCTTCATACACTAGCACTCAATCAACTTGCCTCGCAAAATCCCCATATTGCATTCCTCCACATTCACCCCGGCTGGGTAGCCACCGATTTCGTCTCCAACTTGCTGTCGACCGGCGGTGCCATTGGCGCACTACTAAAGCGTTTCCTACTGCCGATCTTTCATCTAGTGGCTGTCGATGAGAGTCAAAGCGGCGAGCGGCAGCTCTTTCATGCATTCAGTCGTCGGTATCCCAGCAGGGATCAACTTCGCAGTGGTGAATTTGACGCTGACGACGTTGCATCGTGCCACGTGCCATACAGTGGCTTCTATCGAGTTTTAAGTGACAGTACCAGCGTTAGTGGGGGGGCATTTCTACAGTGGCTGGAGGTCGAGGGGTGGACGGATAAGGCAATATATTCTACGGAACATGCCATTGCAGAGGCGTTGAAAGGGAGCACCGGTTCAACCTAGATAGCTGTTTCGGGCAATTGACCATAAACCAAATTTCTATTTCTGCCTAAGTACGCACGCAACCAGTCTGTGCCCCGTATGTATATTAGGTACCCTGGTACTACTTAAAATGCCCGAAGTCACTCTTCCTCCCCCCCTTTTCAATATTCTGGGCTCATGCGCGGTGATAATAGCGATCCTACTAAACCTGTGAAGAACTGATTCATCCAAGGGTGCACTATGTTAGTCTCGTATTGGACTTCTTGTAGAGAGCTCAAAATAAGCGAAGAGTCCTTGGCATTACTCGTACAATAAACATCGCATTCCGATAAACATCGGGCAGCAAGGCATCTCACTAGACTCATGGTTTACCCAGTAAAACGAGTGTTTAGTTCCATAATATTCCATGATGTCCAACTCAATACCGTTGGCTCGGATGCAGATACACCAATCATTTGACATGACTAACATACTCAATTCCATCTCATGCTCCCCCTGTTCAAACCCAATCTACTACCATGGGGTGACTGCAATTTGAACACCGTGAAGATTGCTTGGCCCGGCCCGCCTTACTGGCACATAGGGTCGGTCATCCCGTGGCTGAATAGCTTTGAACCTTTGACAAAAACGGGTCAGGACGTAGGCCGATTCCGTTGCCACGAGAATATGTGCTGGACAGATCCTTGGACCCCCACCAAAGGGCACGAAATTCCACAGGGGCCTGGCATCAGCCCAGCGTTCAGGCCGAAACTGATCGGCATCAGGGCCCCAGTAGTCTGGGTCCCGGTGCATCAGGTAGCGATTACAGTGCACGACGTCGCCTTTAGCACAGAAGATGGGCTTGCTACCGTCTGGGCCGCCGCCTCGGGGGAGTGTTGTGTCGCAGGCTGCCATACGGACCATCTGAATTCCGCTCGGCATCGTACGGTGTACTGCAGACAGTACGTCAGCCCAGATATCATACGAGGTCCCATTGTTGCTTACCTTCGTTCAGGATCCAGTTCATGTATTGCATGTTGCGCAGCCGAGTAAAGGTAAGTGGCTCATCTCCAAGGGCCTGCACTTCATCCTGCAGTCGCTGCCACACCTTGGGGTGCCGTGCTAGTTGGAAGATGGTGTTGGAAATGAACACACTGGTCGTCTCGTTGCTTGGAAACCACACGCCTGTGATCTGATCACGCAAGAGAATTGGATCATCAATTTTGTGAACCATATCCCACAACAAGTCCGTTCTCCGGAGTCGTCGGCAGAGCCGACATTGTCGCCTAAGCGCTCTTTCTGCTCGGCAAGCTCTTCGTAGGCGTGGTGGATATATTCATCCAGAAAGTTGTGCACGCATTTGATTGACTCGCGCCATTTGGCGTCACGATGTAGAAACATAAACCGGCCCATGGTGAGGCGCACACGGGCACCTCGCATGATGTCGATCATGGCTGAGACCACATTCTCACGCTCTGGGTATGCGAAGCTATCCCGTGATTTCCCAAAGAGAAATTCTGTTGAGGTGTCGAGAAACTATGGATATGGAAACAAATTCCCATCGTTTAGTACAGATTGCATTTTTGAGGCTCGCAAAACATGCAGAGGTAACTTACCCATCGACGCATTAGGGCCTGCATATCGCATGCTGCTCCATCGGTAGGAATCAGATCCAGAAGTTTGTCTGTGAATGGCTTCAGCCTGTCCGTGTTAGAGAATCCTTGGCGATCGAAGTATGGCTTCGTCATTGCGCGACTGTAATGCCAGAATTGACCATCCGCCGTGCTGACGCCCTTGCCAGTGAAGGGGCCGGCAACGCCGTTGCCCACACGAATAGGCTCAATTACAAACTCCTCCCATTGACTGGTGCTCATGGCTTTCATGTTCTCCATCTCAGAGGAGTACACCATTCGCATGCCCAGGAATCGGGCTCTGAATGTCTTGCAGCCTACCGTTGCCCAGCTGTCTTCCATCCATGACAGCAAGCGGTGTTCCTTGAACGCCCGGGACATGGAGACCACGAAATCAAGTCCCCAAATCGGGTCCCAGTGCGGGTAGGCCTTGAACTCACCGCATCCTCGAGCCTTCGTCTTCCTTGAGTAGCTAACACTATCCACGATACGTTGCAGAACGTAGAGGATAGCAGCACCATACAAGGTGGTTATGAGTAGTGTGTAGAGTGACAACATTCTGCAAGAGAAGCGCGGTTACGTATGAAATGACAGATGTGCTGCACAGACGGGCAATCCAGGCTATAACACCTATAGACTGAGCTTGGAAGAAAATGAGAAGAACGGATTCAAGGCAAGAGGCATAAAGAATTATACCAGAAGATAGTATAAAAATGGAGTAAATTTAAATAAAGGTTAACTACATATCCTATATATACAACTGCTATAGCAATCCAACATCTACTGCCCTCTAGCGTTGGCTCTGTTATCAGTCTTGCTCGTGATTCAGACCCCGTCGCTAATCACCTTTTCAAATTTTATCGGGGGTCAAAATTCAATATTGATCAACTTGGAGGCCTGGGTCTGACGAAGGAACAACTTAATGCCTACCGCCACACACAAATCGGCTCAGATGTCGCCTTTAAGCCAAGTTTCTCGATTTTGGCCGCCCAAGACCTTACCTCATCATCGTCTTCCTCGCTAGCATACCCAATCATCGTGGACTGGACCAACCGCAGCGAGCCCCTGACTGTAACTGTGAGGCCAATTCACGGACAGGGTTTATTCTTCCCAAACAAAACATATCTCATGGTGGGCTTGGTTTCGGACTTGGGTCTATCGCTTTGCCCCTGGATGGCCGAAAACGGTGCCAAATACATTGTTATCACAAGTCGCAATGCCGAAGTAAGCCAGCTCTGGATCGAGGAGATGTCCAGGCTGGGGGCCATTGTCAAAGTCTATAAAATGGACGTCTCAAAGAGAAGCTCAGTCCAATTCGTCTGCGACAGCATCAAGGCCACACTCCCTCCCGTCGGCGGTGTGTGTAACGGTGCGCTCGTGTTGAGGGACCAGCTCTTTACGCAGATGGATAAGGATGCCTTGAATGATGTCTTTGGGCCTAAGGTTGACGGCACCATTCACCTAGACGAGGTGTTCCAGGACAAGGATCTCGACTTTTTCCTTTTGTTCTCCTCAATGAGCTCTGTTATCGGTAACGCTGGCCAGTCCAACTACAATGCCGCGTCGCTCTTCCAGGCAGCCCTCGCTAACCAGCGCCGTTCCAAGGGTTTGGTCGCCTCTGTCTTGTCCCTCGGTATGGTAGTAGATGTGGGCTATATAGCACGCCTTGGACCTGGTGCGGTAGAGAGGATGGCAGGTGCCTACTACATGAGAATCTCAGAATCTGACGCACACATGATATTCGCCGAGGCTATTGCCGCCAGCAAACTCTCAGTAACCAACCATGATCGCGATGAGGCTGTTGAAGTTATCACTGGTATCGAGCTGTTCAAGTACAATGCAAAGACAAAAGCCCGACCAGCATGGTTCTCGAACCCGCGCTTGAGTAACTTTGTCCGACTACAAGAGGAGGACGATTCGGAGGGGCTTTCCAAAGATGCCTTGGTAGGCGGCACTAGCAGCGCATCGATTCAATCACAGATAGATGCTGCGAGCACCAGTGAAGAGGCAACACAGGCACTCCTGGTTGCTTTTGCCCACAAGATTGAATCTATGCTGCAGATGACGCCAGGCAGTATGAATACCGAGGCCCCATTGCTCGAGGTCGGCATCGATTCCTTGTTCGCGGTCCATATCCGCGCCTGGTTCCTCGAAAAGATCCATGTGGATGTGCTAGTTCTGCAGACTCTAAGCGGTGATAGTGCACGGGGTATTAGTGCTATTGCCGCTGCCAAGTATCTCGCTGCTAAGGTGAGGGAAGTGATAAGAAGGATAGTCAGGTTGTGGCGTTAAATGAGACACTAGCTGTGGACAACTCAGAGCAGCTACTTTCTACCATGCCAAGAGAGACTAATTCCGAATCGGAGTCGAGCGTTAACGGGAGCTTGGTGCCTGAACAAAAAGGGGCTTCAACTCCGTTGACTCAAGCAACGGATACCGATGACTCGACATCTGAGAAGGAGGTGACAAAGGATGAGGTTACTATGTTACAAGTAGGGAAGCTTTCCCATGCGCAGTCAAGGTCAGAAATGTAATAATCCACTTGGTTAGAGGGTAGGCTAAGACATGTGTTTGTTACAGACTCTGGTTCCTCGATCAATTATCCGAAGATAAGACCCAATATAGCAGCCTGTGCACGTATGATATCGAGGGTCCACTCCATGCTGCGCGGCTGAAACGTGCCGTTGCTGTAGTCCTCGACCATCATTCATCGTTACGCACCCGTTTTTTTACCAAGCCAGGTACAGGTGAGCCGGCACAAGGTATTCTCACCAAGGCTCCTGAATGCTTCACCCACATTCGTGACCCGGTCCCTGAAACGCGTGACAATGAAGTTGCAAGGCTGAGAAGCAAGGTGCGGGACTTGAGCCATGGAGAGCTGTTGGAGATTGTTCTCATCTCGCATAACTCTCAACACCATTCACTTCTTCTTGGTTATCACCACATTGCGATGGACGGTGTCGGTATGCACATCTTCTTCCGCGATCTCAACACGGCCTATCAGGGAAAGACATTGCCTTCGGCTGGAACACAATGCATCGATCTCGCTGTCGGTGAGAGAAACGTAGGTGAAAGTGAATTAAACGACAAGATTGAGTTCTGGACAAAGCAGCACTCGCCGCCTGCTGACGTGTTGCCATTGTTCGCATTTGCGAAAGCGAAAATTCGTCCGGCTCTAACCTCGTACACCAACATCGAGATTTTGAAGGACATCGGCGCACCGCTGGCAGAGCAGATAAAGCTAGCCAGTCAAAAGCTGAGGTTGACTCCATTCCACTTCTGTCTGACAGTTATGCAGGCGCTTTTCTTCAGGCTCCTAGACGTGAGCGATATCTGCATCGGTGTTACAGATGCGAACCGCAACGATGAGAACGCCCAGACGGTCGGATTCTTCATTAACTTTCTTCCCCTTCGCCTCCAGATGGGTTCTGGCCAAGAGACAATCGCCGACTTGGTAAGGTGCACTAGCCAGTCCTATTATGCAGCTCATGCACACTCTGGAGTGCCTTTGGACACGATTCTACAAAAGACAAACATCCAGCGAAGCGCTACGCATACTCCGTTATTCCAGGTTGCCATGAACTTCCGTCACGGTGGCTTTTCTGGGATGCGTCTGGGGAATTGCCACATGCATCTGAACTCTGCTTACGACGCCAAAAGTCCGTATGACTTTGCCTTCAGTGTTACACCCATGGGCGCCTCCTGTATTGTGCAAATTGTGAGCCGGGCCGATTTATACAGTCAGGCTGACACAGAGATGCTGCATAGAGTATACACCACGCTGCTGGAGGATGCGTCTCTCGATGTTGCAAAGACCGTCTCCCAGTGTCGAGTATACGAGCCTTTAAGCGTGCAGAGGACACTGCAGATGGGCCATGTGCAACACAAAGACTTTGGGTGGCCAAACACCTTGTCGGAGCGAGTTGATAACATAACGGCGCTCTATCCAGACCACGTTGCAGTGAAGGACGTCCATGGACCCTTGACATATTCTGAGCTCTCACAGAGAGTCCAGTCTACAGCAGCATTGCTTATGGAGAATAACTCAACGCCAGGGACACGGATCGCAGTTTTGTGCGAGGCAACGAGCGACTGGGTGGTTGCCATGCTGGCGGTTTTAAGGGTGGGAGCTATATACATCCCATTGGATGTCACCATGCCTCGTGAGCGTCTTTCTGCCATGGTGAAAGTTAGTGAGCCGGTCGTGCTGCTCTGTCAGTCATCGACGCTATCGTTAGCCCAAAGCCTCGATGCTGGAAACACAACAGTCTTCGGTTTAGATATGGAAGAAGTAAAGCCTCAATCCCAGGTTCAGAACATAGAAACACCCGGTAGCTGTACCTTCATCCTTTTCACAAGCGGCACAAGCGGCACTCCGAAGGGCATTCAACTGTCCCAGGCTGGAATTATCAACTATCTTGCAAGCAAGGCTGATTATTTGGGCATGGGGCAAGAGATCGTTCTCCAACAAAGCTCGCTTGGGTTCGACATGGCTATTGCCCAGGCCTTCAACGCCCTGGCTCACGGTGGCACGCTCGTGATCGCGTCGAGTGAGATTCGCGGGGACCCCATATTGATGAGCTCTCTGATTGTGGAGGAGAGAGTGAGTTTTACTCTCGGCTGTCCGACCGAGTACATCATGTGGCTGCGATCTGGATTTGAAGCACTTCGCGAACAAAAGTGCTGGCGCTACGCCTGTAGTGGCGGCGAAGCAGTCACTGAGCGATTCCGCGTCGTGCTGAGGTCAATATCCAGTCCGCCAAAGCTTATCAACTGTTACGGACCGACCGAAATCTCTTGCTGTGCGACAATGCTCCACACGCCTCTTGATGGTGATATCCAAGATGGCTCAGTTGGTAAGCCGAGTCACAATGTTGGGATATGTATTCTTGACACCAATGGACATGTCCTTCCGTCGGGCCTTCCAGGGGAGGTCTATATCAAGGGTGTTGGTGTGGCAATTGGGTATCTGGGTGCTGGAACGACAGCACAGGAATCCTTCATTGACAATGCGCCATTCCTCGAAGGGCAGACTCGGAGCTACAGAACTGGCGACAAGGGCATCTGGCTTGAAGACGGCTCACTCCGGTAGTTAGGTCGTCTGGAAAACCACACCACAGTCAAACTTCGAGGCTTGCGCGTTGATCTCGATGATGTGGCCAACACTATCCTGCGAGAGTCGGCTGGCTCCATCTCTGATGCAGTTGCTACTGTGCGCGGCACTGAGGAAGATGCTTCCCTTGTCGCCCATGTCGTTCTCAGCAATACCCACGACTCTATGGACGAGCCCACACTCCTGAGGCTCGTTCATGAAATGTCTCTTCCGCGATACATGCGACCCTCGCGCATGATAGTCTTAGCTAAGCTGTCAATGAGTCCCAACGGCAAGGTAGACAGGAGGTCGATAGCTGCAATGGAGCTGCCGCCCCTGCAAGACAGTCACCAGCCTCGGTCCACACCCCTCACGATCAAGCAAGGCGAGCTCCGCCTTCTGTGGACGAGTGTCCTCCCTGACAGTGTACGCCTCACCTTGGAATCCGACTTCTTCATGGTGGGAGGGACTTCCTTGAGCCTTGTCGCCCTGCAGGACGCCATTCGACGCAATATGCTGATCAAGCTGTCCATCAAGGACATGTATTCCCACAGCACACTTGGAACAATGGCGAAGCTTGTTTCAGATAGAGCTCGCGACGCTCCCCTCACACCTTCGATCATCTGGGCCAAGGAGACGGCCCTTCCTGCAGGCCTGAACTTGGCCGCCGAAAACATAGTTGTTACTGGCGAGAATATGGAGGTACTCCTGACAGGGGCCACAGGGTTTCTCGGCCGCGCCATCTTGAGATCACTTCTCGCCAACCCAGAGGTGAAGCACGTGCACTGTTTGGCAGTGGGAGCAGGTCCGTCGGCAGACAGAGCCGCGTATGATGGCCGGGTAACCTTTTACGAAGGCAGTCTCAACGAGCCGCGTCTTGGTCTGGACGTCGAAGCGTTTGCTCGACTCGAGCGCACTGTTGATCGCATCATCCTTGTTGGTTCCCATGGACACTGCCTGAACAATTACAACTCCCTACGCACACCAAACGTGCTCTCCACGAGGGCCATGGCGCTGTTCGCCTTACCGCGTAGGATCCCCATACACTTCGTGTCCTCGAACCGCGTCACGCTGCTTGATCCAAACGGCCAGGCTGCGCTTCCGCCCATCAGCGTCGCCGGCTACACGCCCGCGACCGACGGCTCCCAGGGATTCACAGCAACCAAATGGGCCAGCGAGGTTTTCCTCCAGAACCTCACAGACGCGTCAGCCGCGTTTTCTTCGTCACAACTTCCCGTCACAATCCATCGATCCTGCGCCGCTGTGGGCGACGAGGCACCTATAGAGGATGCTCTAAATGCCTTGCTCAGATTTTCGAACATTATGCGTGCCGTGCCACGTATTTCGACTCTCAACATCGGGGGCTACTTCGACTTCAAGGGGGTCGACGTTGTCGCGCAGGAGATTGTCGATGCTGCCCTTGTTTTGGGACAGCAAGGCCTGTCTTTCCAACACCACTCTAGTGGGGTCAGAGTTCCGCCAAGCGAATTCAAATCGTTCATGGAGGAGTTTTATAGCAGCGAATTCGAAGAGGTAGAGCTGGAGCAGTGGATCCAAGGAGCACTGGACCATGGCATTGAAGAGTTTGATTGTGGTGTATCTGCGAGCCGTGGCAGATCAGGGGGTGAAGCTTGTTTTTCCTTTTATGGGGAAGAGCCTGACTTAGCGATGCACTATCCTCGGTGACCTAGGAAAGACTTTTGGCAGAGGCTTAATCACGCGATTATCTAGGTACCATATGTGTAGATACAGATACGCAAGCGTTTATGTCCGTGGATCATCGTTACTATTATAATTTATCCCTTTTATTATCTTTCACTTGCTCTTCGACACTGCGGAGTACACCAGCACTGATAGTCTTGCTAGATGTACTCCGTATGCTTATCGGATCTGACTTATTTAGGTGCAACGATTCTAACTCAGCACCACGCCATACACACAGTCTGCATACCACATCGACAATTGACTAGACGACTACAACGAGTATCGGCTTAGAAAGGGCGAAAATGAGAAACGGACACTACTACTACCAGTAATAGTGGTAGAGCATCAATTCTTCGTAGTGCTTACGAGTATAGCTCTCGAGCTTATGTGGGCCTTGTGGGCGTTGGTTCTAACTGCCAAGTAGCGTCGACTAAGTTGTCGGCTGAGATCGAAACTCGGCTACCAAGGATGAAACCAACCGTCATTCCCGGCCCGCTCCGTTCCTCAAATTGACAGCAGTTGCAGCCAATCAACAGTCGGGAGACTTATCACTATCACTAGCTTGCAGAGCAGCCAGATCTGCTCTGTTGGGCGATTTAGATTGGCTTTCAAGCGGATCCAGCCATTCGCCTTTGATAGTAGGTACATACTGATACATGCTGGCAACTAACAGGAAGTGGAGTCTAGGTAGTAGTGCTTGTGTGCTTGTAACTAAGCTGCCGCCCCTTTTGGCAAGCCGTTCTCATTCCAAAGCTTTGAGACGGAGCATACACATTGGTTTGTACCTGTATCCTGTGATAGGTATAATATTTTATCTGTGCCCCGAGGCTACCCAATCGCATGACTTAGGATGCCCACAGCTTGTAGTCTCCATTTTGCACTCATGTGTCGGACGGCTTTTGAAGTTCTTCCTTGCCGCTTTGTGGGTGGTTGGGCTGACGAGCGCCCCACGCAACCGCAGCCAGCAATCAGATGCTGGTTAGTGTTCACCTTTAATATGGACTGTTTAATCACCTTCAGCACCACGTAGATAGAGGTAAGAGTTGTCATCAACTATATCCATGAATTTACATATTTGCATAAACCTTCTTAATGGGCGGCTACCCAAATGCGGAGATATCGGAAAGGCCCTCATTACCCACGGCAAGCACCACAAGCGCCGAGCTCTGGCTTTGAGTGGAGACTCATTCTGCAACAGGCCTACAGAACGCCCGCAGATGCCGTCCTCGGAAGTGTGGTAGGAAGCACTCCCTCCAAGTCAGATCAGTGACCCTGTGAGCAGTGTCAGTAAATATTCTGTTTTACTCCATCTCATATCATACCTAGTACCATCCAACGTGAGATCGAAACGTCGGAAGAGAGCGGCAAATGCTATATATAGCTCACAATACGCAAGGCTGTCTGCACATCAGATGACTGTCCTGGATTTGGAATGGGGGAGTCAGTGGTCAGACGTACTTGATGCCTATGCACATCCGTGGTCCTTTGGAGAACGCAACCAGCCACCTGTCTAATGATATCGAATTGGGCTCAAGCCAGCGATCGGGATTGAACTCGTTCGGGTTCTTGAAAAGCTTTTCGGAATTGTGAACGAAATTTCCACTTATGCCCACTATGGTCTAAGTAGCTGCTGTCAGTAAAGACAATTATGAACCTTGTACGGAGTACTCCGTAGAGGCTGGCGACTTGCATTTGGGGGAACGTCGAAACCACATATCGTTGCACCGGTAGTGGGAACCACACGGAGGAGGGGAGAAGGAACGCCAGGGTTTATACGGAGCGACTCTTTAATAACGGCAGTCTGCCTTTTTGTCAGCTGAGCGGAATCACATTGGAAATCGGTCTCACCAAGAACAGTAACTTCTCCAATTCTTCGAACCTGGGTGGTTCATCAAGAACTGGCCAGGCTCTGCGCAGCTCTTCCTTAATTCGTTCAACATAGCTTGGGGATTCTAGAATGTGGAAGGTCCCTAGCATCAATGTGTTTCCAGTCGTATCAGCGCCTCCGAACATTAGCGCCTGAGCTTCCTCATACAGACTACCAGCGGACGGGAGTGGTGCCCCCTTTGAAGCTTGAGGGTTAAGGAGCTCGTGATAGATAATCCGATGTGATGCACCCTTCAGACTATCAGGATTATTCACGACCTCAGCGACCTGTGCACCAAGTAGCTGCTGTAGGTGGATCAGCCCTGCAGTTTGTGGACTGATAAGGACGCTGAGCCACGGCGGCAAGCTGAACACCGCCTCACGGATGAAGCCGAAGTGCTTAAAGATGATGAATGAAGGTAGGGACGCTTCCATGGCCCCTATGATAGGCGCTTTAAATTCGGGCTCATCAATGGCATTCACAGACTTGGCGAAGCAAAATGAGGTGATTGTGTCCATGGTGAAACAGCGAAGCCCGAGGTAGAGATCGGACGATTTCCCCACCGCGTTATTATTCTCGAGGACGCCGCATAACCGATCAACCTAAATACAGGGTCAGATACGAAGCTAGAGAACCTAATGATGGGGAAGACCCGTACATTGCTCTGGACGAGGCCCTGAAGTTCGAAGATTGCTCGGCGTGAGAAAAGCGGGGCCATGATATCCTTCCGTTGCTTAGATTCTGCATATGTAAGGAAGCCGAACGACGAGCGGTCCTCTCCGAAGCTCCGATATAGCCCTGGCTCCTTGTTCCATCTATTACTGTTATTGTAGATCTCAAGATATGCTGCGGGGTCAGAGAAATGGAGCTATCCACATTGTCAGACTGGGAACACTATTTCGGCAACGGCCAGTAATGGGCATGGGAGTGGTAATAGCAGTCAAGTAAGATGGGCAGTAATTCGAATACGTGGAATACAACAATACCATACCTCGTTGGGCCCGACCCGCACGACCTTGCCTTATCCCAGTCAGTCAGTTGCTTGCGGCCTGCGGCTCGTGCAGCACATACCATGTTTCTCATGCAGTTCACGAAGCACGTCAATCCAAGACCTTCCGAGCCAGACCTCGTGGTATGTTTTGTACCAAGCGGTCAGTGCAGCCGCACGTGGCCCTGGGAAGGCTTTAAGAGGATGATAGAAGACGCTGAAGACGGCAGTGACAATTCCTCGCAGCAGCCATGCGACGAGGGCCGCGGCGAGGATCTGGAGAAGAATGTCCGACAACATTAGGTATCTATGCCAATAGAAAACCGGACCAACATGAAGTGATAGGATAGGAGGTGGGGAAGAACCTTCAGCGAGTCAACGAATGTCATTTATGAGAGCCACGAGGTGTCAGCAAGACAGACAGGGGTCATTCCCCATTCCCCGCATCACATGTACCAACGCCGTACTTCGTATCTCATCGTGCCCAAGTGGGTTTGGACCTAGCAATAAAATGAAGTTTATTAAGTTCGCTAGGTATTAATAGCAGAAACCTGTTTCTATCCACAAACAAAACACACGACACCTGTCCTCTCTAAAAACACCCGACGTCTTCAAAGCCGAAGCCAGCTCACGACGGCGCCATGGCCGAGAAATCACAAGATCCCCCTGCGGTGACACCACAGTCTGCTCCGTCACCAGCAGCTGCGTCCCCCAAAGCTGAGGTTGAAGCTGAAGCTGAGGGTCACACACCAGCACCAGCGCCAGCGCCAGAACCAGCGCCAGAACCAGCCGTTCATTCTACTGCGGCTCCCGTGGAGCATGTTGCAGAACAGCCACCCGCCCCCTTGCCAGCTGCTGCCTCTGTACCTGCACAGCACATCCCCGTCGACGACCAGTACGAAGTCGACGATTCAGATTCTGCTGTGGACACCGGCTCCGTGCATAGCGATACGACATCTCTCTACTCGGATATCCTCAAGTACCGCTTCGAGCATGGCAGGCGATATCATGGCTACAAGGATGGCGAATACTGGGGCCCCAACGACGAGAAGCAGAACAATCAGCTCGATCTCGCACACCACATGTACCTCCTGACAATGGGAGGCAAACTGTTCCTTGCGCCAATAGGGGATAATCCCCAGCAGGTGCTTGACGTCGGGACCGGCACCGGTATTTGGGCCATGGATTTCGCAGACCAATACCCGTCATCGCAGGTTACCGGGTTTGATTTGTCCCCCATACAGCCGGCTTGGGTGGCGCCCAATGTGCGGTTCGAGATTAACGATGCGTGCGAAGAGGATTGGGGATACAAGAAGAACAGCTTCGACTTTATTCACGTCCGTGGAATGTACGGCAGCGTCGCGGACTGGCCAGCATTCTACCAGCAAGCGCTTGCGTGAGCTAATCCCTTTTTCTTACTCTATCAACCCATCGTACCGTCACCTACTTACAATTATGTAGCCATCTTGCGCCTGGCGGTTGGTATCAACAAATTGAGATGTCCGTGGTGCCTACTTCGGACGACGGCTCCGTCACTGAGGGAAGCATCTTTGATCAGTGGGGCAAGGTCTCTCTCGAGGCTGGAGACAAATTCGGAAAGGACTTGCGAATTCACAAACAGATCAAAGGGTATCTCGAGGACGCTGGATTCGAAGGTGTCGTCGAGCATGTCTTCAAGTGGCCCATTGGACCCTGGAGTAAGGACCCGACACTGAAAGAGATCGGACAGTGGAACCAGCTACACTGGCTGGAGGGTATCGAGGGCTGGTCATTAGCTCTATTGACCAGAGTATTGGGTGTTAGGTTTCCCCATGCTTGTGCTACCCACACTTGACGCTGACCACAAATTTTGCAGTGGTCTTATGAAGCGGTACAGGTCTACCTCGCCAACATGCGAGAGGGCTTGAAGGATCGCAAGGTCCACGCGTATCACGTTATGTAAGTTTTTGCATCATCGCGGACACACATCTGCTTTAGTCCAGGACGAATAGTTTAATCGCTGACCCATAACACAAAGTAATGTCGTATACGGACAGAAGCCGCGGATCTAGGATTGATCCCACCGCCGCAAAGAATCACAGTCACTTATCGTCTAGAACCTTCTCAACATCAGGAAGACAGGCCACTCCGCTCGGACTTTGTCCCACGTCGGACGGATGCGTATTTTGATACACGGGAAGACGTGATCATAGACTTGCGCAAGGGACATGAACTTTTTTTTCCTCGAAGGCGTTGTCGGTGGGCACGGTTACTATAAGCAGAGCAGACAGATGCACGTCATGTACATAAACCGAGTCTCACAAAGTCATCAATTGCAATCAGTTATTTTAAGATCCCATCTACATGTTGATGATAAAATCTCCAGCCTATTATTGCGTGACTATATGGTTATTGTTCTCCAAAACTCGTTTCCCATTGCGATTCCAACAACGTATGCTAATAATCTGTACATTCAATTTGATCCTTCTCGGCCGTTTGGTCCCAGCTTGTCTCAGCGCCGTCTCCAACAAGGATAGTCATTCACGGAAGCATCAGGTCCTAGACCATCTCTCGTTATTGACAGGCTGTTGAAAACTAGCATAAAACATGGTTCGCTGCATTAATAACGACTTTTCAAGTCAGATTATTGCTGAACATGCTTCTTAAATCCCTCGAGCTTCCAGCCGCTCAAATACAAAGGCAAGGCTGCAGTTAGGGACGGCATATATGAGTGTTTCCAATGCCTTGCTCTAACACACTGGATATTTCAACAAGAATAGGCATCCTATCGTTCTTGTTTCTGCGAAATGCCCCTAACCGGTCTGTTTCGCATCTATCTTGTACACCGCGTGCCTCAGAAAATTAACATGACCTTGTAGTTCAGTATAAGAGACTTTACCACGATAATCCAGCTTTCCTAAAAACCTGCACAGGGACTTTTTGTTCTCCGAGTTATTTGAAGACGTAAACTGACGAGTGGGTTTTCCCAAAAGCGTGGCAGACAAATATAGGACCTGGAGCCTCTCGTTCATCCTGCTGGATGTGGAAGCAGTGAGACGATATTTGCAACTTAAAAGAGCTTCAATTGGCTCAGTCAACAGCTTGGCTTTGTCAGTCGGCGGCGAACAGAGTCTGCCAGCTTACTTGTACCCAGTATAATACTCGAGTACAAATCCGCTAACCAAGTTCGCGATTGAGAGAGCGTAAAGCCAACCAGAATGGCGAGCCAAGCTGATCAAAATCTGCTATCGAATAACGGCAATCATGAAGAGAAGGGTTATGAAAACGCCAAAAACCGAAAACACGAAGAAGTATGGACCCATGTCCACGAGCCTGCCCACGATTGCCAGGAACCCAGTAATCAAGCCGGTGATAATGATCAAGAGCGCTCCTAAGTTTTTTCTAAAACGCACCGCCATTCCCTTCACTCCGGACTTCAGGTCGTCTGCTATATCCTGACGGGCGTAGACGACATCGTAGAAGATAACTAGCAAGATGATTGTGACACTCAGATACATTGTCGGGACAATGTATGGAGGGGAGAAGGCCGGCAAGCCCACCGAAAATGAACACAAGGCAATAGACGACGCCAAAGTCGATCCAAGAATGACTTGAGGAAAATTGGTAAAACGTTTGCCAAATGGGTAAAGGGTGGCGAGCGCGGCAGCACCTAAGCCGACCAAGGTGCATTCGAAAGGCAGAGATCGGATTGATAGGAAGAGGAGCAGAGTGAGAGTCAGAGTAAAGACATGTCCTTGGATCGTTGATATTGCTCCTCGGGCGGTCGGCCTATTCCGACAGCGCTCTGTCTGGCGGTCGAAGTCTTGATCGATGTTATCATTCCACGCGCAGCCAGCGCTGCGTAGAAAAAAGGTCCAAATAAGAAGCACTCCTGCCCGGTGGCAGACGATGGAAACCGGCACAGTCTCGGGATTGATCGATGAAGCATACATGAGGCCGACGATTACTGGAAAGTATACCATGTAAATACCGTGGGGTTTGTCCAGGCGAATCAACTCGACGTAGGGCACCCATGACGCAGGCAGTTTCGACAACAGACCTTCACTCGGAGGAGTATATCCCTTTCCAAGCAGTGAAGTCACGGCGGATACAGCCGGGTTGGCGAGCTCTGGAGATTGGGTAGCCATGCTCGTATCGAGAGATTGAAGGATTTGCCAAGAGTATGCTTGTGCAAGCAGCACAGCACTGCCGACAGAGCGTGCTTGAGAACAACTTATATCATAGTAGCTATAGAGTGTTACCTACCCGTTATGCGTGTGAGTGAGTGAGTGTTAATGCAATTGGATGTTAGTAAACCACCGAATCACAATCCACAAATGCGCCGATTCCATGTTGCATCCACGGGAAATACCCCACGAGAATGGAGCTGTTTCCCGGAAATTAAAGGACCGGGTTTCGGAGTATATGGGGTAAAGAACTCGGAGTATTCCGACATGGATCATGGGTCATGGATCAAGAGTGTAAATTCACCGAATTAACCCGTCATGCAACCCTATGATGACTCCCTTGGCTCTTGGGATCGCATAAAGCTTGTGGCACTCGCAACACAGGACCGCATAGAATATGCATGATTTGATAGTTATTACTCAGCTTTAGTCTTCCTTCTAGACCCGTCCCATCAAAGTACGACTTGACTAACAGTTCACCGAGTGCAGCATTTCATCCATGAATATGACATCTACGGAATATCCTACAGATGCTGGGTCAGAGCAGAAATTGGCTTTTCAGAATGGACAACTGCGGCCTTTTGTCAAAGCTGTAGTCAACTTCTCCTCGCCCGAGAGGCTTGAAGGCCATATTCGTTCTCTTCCCGAGCTGGTCGATTTTAATGCCATAAACAATGCAACCCATCCATTTTGCATTCAGGCAAAGTCCATAGGGCCATTTGATACCTTTACCCATCGCGATTTCAAGATTGCCGTGGCTAATTGTGCCCGGTGGCTTCAAGAAAATCCGCCACTTCGTCAAACAACAAATCCCAACGCCTTGACGAAAATGGCCCCTGTGGCACTCCTTATGGAGAGTGATATTGGTCTGGTGATCTACGAATTCGCTCTCATGAGCATTGGAGTCCCTGTATATTCCCCCTCTCACTAATAATTGGATTCTCCTTGATGACAACTGAAGCTGACATCTCGGAAATAGCCGCTGGTTCTTTCCCCTCGACTCCCTCCAGTTGCCATCAATCATCTCTTAGAAGCGACTGCAGCCAGTTCTTTTGTGGTTTCCCATAGACTCAGTGTCCCAGCAAAGCCAGCTTTGGTCGCCTTGAATGCAAAGGGAATATCCACTCACATCGGCCTCCCTTATAAAAGCTTCCACGAGCCAGAGGCCGAAATCGCTTCAAAAGGCACTTTTGAACACACCGAAGAAGTGGACAGCGTTATTCTGCTGCTCCATTCCTCAGGAACAACAGGTCTACCCAAGCCTATCCCACTCACACACCGTCAGCTTCTATTCGCGGTGAACTGCCACAAGTTCGATACAGAAGAGCAAGCACAGGGGCTCAATGTCTCCAGTCTTCCTGTATTTCACGGATTCGGACTTGTCGCTCCTGGTCTCTCGATGTCTGTTGGAAAAACCACCGTCTACCCAGCAACTGATGGCATTCCAAATGCTCTTTCAATCGTTGAGCTTGTCAAGACAACCAATGCCAAATCCATGATGACTGTGCCCTTCCTTCTTGACGACATCTGCAGCCTTCCCAATAATGAAGGTATCAGAGCTCTGAAAAATCTGGATTTTGTGGGAACCGGAGGGGCTGCACTCAGTGCTGGTGTGGGAGATTGCCTGGTTCAAGGCGGAGTCAAACTACTCAACTTCTACGGTACCACAGAGTCTGGTCCTCTGTCTTTGACATTCGTGCCAAACGACGACTACGACTGGAAGTACTTCAGACTTCGAACGGACATGAAATTCAAGGTTGTGGAAATAGAGCCCAGGGAGGGCGAAAGGAGGTTCCGGCTCACTGTCTATCCATTCGGTGGTACAGAGGGTCTCGAAATTGCCAATCAACTGATTCGCAATGAGCAACATCCCGAGACCGACTTTGCAGCCGTGGGCCGCGAGGACGATGTCATCGTCCTCGCGACCGGGGAGAAGGCTAATCCTCTAATTCTCGAGACCATGTTGAGTGAAGCTCCAATGATCAAATCCGGGATTGCCTTTGGAGAAAACCAATTCAATCTTGGTGTAATTGTCGAACCTGCGGAGCCTGTCTCAGTAAACGACCAGGATGCTTTCAAGGAGCGTATTTGGCCAATCGTCACAGCTGCCGGGGAGAAAATGGACGCCTTCTCAAGAATCTCCTCTAAAGATGCAATAATATTGGTCCCATTGGGTGCTACAATTCCTCGAACTGACAAGGGTTCAATTGCGCGCAAGGAAGTCTACGCACTGTTCGCTAAAGACATCAAGGAGGTCTACGAGAAGTTGCTTCTAGCAGGAGGAAATGAGGCAATCTAGCCATTGAGTCTTGGTACCCTGGAGCATTATTTGAAGGATTTGATTCAGAAGCACTTGAAACTGCAGTTGGAGCCTTCAGAATGGACCGCTGCAGACAATTTATTCGATCTTGGCATCGATTCCCTGCAATCGCTGCAACTACGCAGAGTTCTCATTGGGGCGGCAGCTAAAACTGAAGCTCTGAATGGGATAAATATCGCCAAGTTGATCCCGTTGGAGTTTGTTTATCTCAATCCCTCGGTACGTGAGATGGCAATTGTCCTGGGCAAGCGACCGGGTTCAACAGAAAACGTGAGCGAGGATGCGTGGAAACAGGTCAACGAATTTGTTGAGATTTTCAGTTTAAAAGACTTCGATGTACAGGAGAAGCTGCCCAGCAAAGACCAAAATGCTGTGGTTCTCTTGACGGGTAGCTCAGGAAGCTTGGGGTCACACTGCCTGGCCAACCTTGCCAGATTACCCCAGGTGGACCGGGTTATCTGTCTCAGGAGAAGAGGCAAGGAAACCGCGGCAAATGTGGACGCACAATACAACAGATCGATTGCCACGTCGAGGGGCATTTCGCTTTCAGACGCTGAGTGGTCTAAGATCTCATGTATCGACATCAACCCAACAGCAGACAGATTGGGCCTCAGTGAGACAGACCACAACAATCTGCAGGAACAAGTCACACATATCATTCATGCCGCTTGGCCTATGAACTATCTCATTAGGCTACCTTCGTTCCAATATCAGTTCAAGTTTCTCCATAGCCTGGTGCAACTAGCTATAGAAGGAAGAGGGAATACCAAGATACGGTTTGTTTTCATCTCTTCGATTGCTGCTGTAGGCAAAATCGGCCTTACCAGCGGAGGAAGGTTGATTCCAGAAGCGCCAGTGGATCCTGTTGACGCAGCGTGTGGTATTGGCTATGCTGATGGCAAACTTGTCTGCGAGAAGATTCTCGAGCAAGCAGCGACGGCCTATGCTAGTCAATTAGATGTCACAATTGTCCGATGTGGACAAATCACGGGTGCAAGGAAAACTGGAGTATGGAACTCGATGGAGCAAGTTCCTATGTTGATACGATCGGCCAAGAGTGCGGGATTTTTGCCCCAGCTCCTAGGAGTAAGATTCCTCTCATCACCTGAAGTCCCGAAGGCAAAGCAGCTGACTAACATTAGACTACCATAGACGTTATCGTGGATCCCGGTTGATGACGCCGCAGCTGTTATTTCCGAGATCACATTCTCTCCCGGCATATTTCCTATCACACAGCACTTGGAGAATCCTGTGCGACAAGCATGGAGTGACGTGATCGCATTCATTGGACAGCATCTGAGCCTTTCCAAGGCCCCTGTTCCTTTTGATCAATGGCTTGACGATGTTGCTAATCGCGGCAGCGACACAACCACAGATGACCTTTATCCTGCCAAGAAGTTATACGAGTTTTTCAAAGTCGCTTTTAGGCCTGTAGCTTGTGGGCAGGTTATTCTATCTACGGATATTACCCGCACCCATTCCAGCACACTACGTAACATGCAGGCTATTGATGCTGACACCATTCATGACTATCTGGGTCATTGGAAAGACACTGGATATCTGCCAAGATAAGATTTTAAGAACGGGTTTCAAGATAAGATAATAAGGGAGCACAATTTATCGTATATAATGCCAAAAGGCTCCTCAAAAAACTTTTTCTCCATCTAACCCTAACCATAGACTAACCCTAGATCTTCATCCTCCAGGTATACCCCGTAGATTTTAAATACTATTTAAAGAATGTGATTGTTCTGAACTTCGTATCTTCGGGAAAACCAAGCCCTAACTCACACGTATACGAGGCTTTAAATAGGCTACGTATCCTATATTATGAGCCACAATGCTGCTATATCTATGCTTCTATACTTCGTCGGGGGTAACTGACGGGCCCAACGCACTTGCATTTTCCCCCCTGTCTACCTAAAAAAGAACTGACTGCCTAACTTGGTAGCTACTGTGTTAGGGAAGCTATAGATATAAAATATAAACAGGGAGACTTAGTTTAATAAACAGCAACCTTCTTCCCCCTTCACTACATGACCCTAGCTGTAGCTGTTGAAGCCACCGAGGCATAGAAAGGTGATTGTTAGTTGCTTCTGGCTGCCTTCATCATGATCAAATGATCCACAGTGTCTTTTGATTATCAAATGGTTCGATTATGGCTTCATGGTTCTATCAGCTGCGCGGTTCCCGCGCTCTACACTAGTCCTCGTGTAGGTGTGTGGGTGTGTGGATGTGTTTGGGTTTGACATTCCCCCCTCGACAAAATACCCGTAGGCTTAAGACCAGGTGGGAAAGTCGACTAACGCTGGGGGCCTTAGTTAGGCAGAAAAAGCCGGGAAAGGCAAAAAAGTCCAAGACAGTTAACATTTTAAAGACCTTTATATATAGAAAGATATATGCAGATACTTAGAAAGAGTTTTATTATGTTTCTTTGCTTTTTGTTAAATTAAAGAAAAATATTTATATTTTTAAATTTAATAATTAATATTACTATATAATAGGAAATTTATTTATATTTATTACTTAGTTTCATTTATATTCAATTATAAATACAAAAGTGTCACGACCCGACCCTCTTATGGCCGCATAAAGGGTCCAGGGCGGTACGTACCCCGGAAGAACGACGGAACGACCGACCAATCAGGAAGGATCACTCGGATCACTGTAAACTACGGATCACTTGGATCACGGAACGTGAGCCAAGGTGATCCAACACAACCGTGATCCGTACGTGATCCAAGTACATTCATTATAAATCCCCTTTGTATATAAGACTGGATAAGTCACGATCATTTAGTATAGTTACTTAGACAGTCGTTAACACAATCATTCACCTGAACCACTAGTTCTACAGAATAGTGACTACGTTACCCTGCTCAGTATTCATCCCTGACCTCTCTATCAACATAAACCCACGAACCTCGGTTTGACTGTTGAGAACTAACCCGGATTGTCACAAAAAGTATTTGTTTATTTATTTCTTTTTAATATATATTTAATAATAGTAATTTGTTGAGGGTAACTGACATACCCAATACACTTGCACTCCTTTTTACTAGCTTACCTAAGAAAAGTCGGTTGCTTATTTAAGCAACTACTAGATTAGGAAAGCGTAAGAGTATAAAGATAAAACAGATAGACCTAGTTTAATACGAAGCAACCTGCGTTCTCCCTCAATACATTACCCTACCTGTGATTCCACGGCCGCTAAGGCGTAAAGAGGTAACCGTTGGTTGCTTTCGGCTGCAGACATCATGATCAAATGATTCGCAGTATCTTTTAGTCCCTATATTACCCAACTGCGACTTCGTGGTTCTATCAAGAGCGCGGTTCCCGCGCTCTATTCAGGTTGTTGTTGGTGTGTGTGTGTGTGTGTTTGGAGTGCCAATTCCCCCTCGACAAACTAAGTTAAACTTTCATTTTAAAAAGTACATTATTACTTTATATACATATATTTCACATTTATGAAAATATTAAATATTATTTTAATATAAAGCCTAGCTTTTATATAATAAATTATTATACTATTATATTAATAAGTAAAAGAATAGGCTAATAATTACATTTCTTATAATTATTATAACAGTACCTATATATAAGTAAAATATACTTAGAACATAATATTTTATTTTGTTATTATTTAATAATAAAGTAGTATATTTCTATTTAAAATACTATAAAAATAATATTGTCCTTAATTAATAATAACCTTATAATATAAATATTATAGTAATCAAACTTATATCTTTTACTAGTATCCGTTTTAATTATTATAGTATACCTATAGGCTAATTTTAATAGCAGTTTTATTATATTTAAATATACCAAAACTTACTCTTTATTAGGTATTTAAAAATTTATATATACTGCAAGGATTATGAATGTTATTTTAGTATAAGACCTAAATTCTGATTTTTTATTGGCTAATAATACAGCAGTATATTTCTATATAAAACACTATAGAGACTAACCTCTTCTTTAACTGGCAACAACTTGATAATATTGATGCCATAGCGACTTGAGGTGATTGATTGTGGTAGTGGCCTTTTTGATCATGGCAGTATACCTAGGTTATCAGCCAATCAACATCGGGATATAAGTCCTGTACTAAACTAACGATCCTTGCGCATGTACGGAGTACTCCGTACGGCTTTAGTATATGTTGGTGGATAAACCACTGTAAAAGCTTTCAGCCACAGTAAGACCTAACGGCTAACATCAGTGAAACGGTTTAATGTGGCGGCAAGACTTTGGACTGTTAACGGCGACCCTATAAGGACCTAAAATAGTGCAATCAATAGCGCTATTTCCTATACACATGCCGCAAAAGATCACAAATGTTTGTTTAGTACAAGAGTCAATACCTATATCACAATTTTTTTTATTAGGCAATAATGCAGATATATATTTCTATATAAAATCGTGATGTGGGTCTTGTATTGAATTAACGTTTGTGATCCTTGCGGCATGTACCTGACCATTTATCGTTCACTTAGACTTTGAAATGCAAGTTGTTCCCCTCTTTACGTTATCTCCCCTGATTTTACCGAGAGTACGGAGTATATACCCATAATAAGCAACACCATAATACGGGGACTTCGTATGGAGTACGGAGTACAGAAGGAGCATATTATTCATCCAAAGTCAGGGCTCGGACAGGGGGGATGTAGTCCAATCAGAATTTTCCGAGCTTTTGACTCTCGGATATTGAAAGGGGCCGAGCTTCCATCTTTGGTTGTAGTGGCTAGACACCGATCTGCACACCCCGTACTAGGGGGTCTCAGAGACCCCCCTAGTATACCATTTACGGCGATAATGCTTAATGATATGTGACCAGGTTTACGTTCTAGCCAGGGTATACATTATGGGCGCGCAAGACTCGCTTGGGGATTATCAGTATGGATTCATTCCATGTCAAAGCCTGGGCTTGAAGAGTGACCTTTCCATGGAGACCCCCTTAAATCCGGGCCTAGTTAGTGCTCATTCGGTGAAAATCCATAGCAGCAGGGCGTCATTCGGGACATTTATAATGAAACCATTTATCCGCCACAAAAGTGAGTCTCGCGACAACGCAATTCAGTAAATCATCAATCGGAATTAACACCAGTATAACCATGTTGTCGAAATCCTCTCCCTCGGCGGCAATCTTCTCCCCCCAGAATAACCCCCCAAAGCCATCATATCTAGCACATGTCCGATTACACTTACTTGAAGAACCACTTCTAAAACCAATTCTTGATGCTGTTGTTAGCCTGCCAGAGACATGGCAAATTTTGGCTTCTTCACGGCACGACATATCAAACCTCAAGGATGGACGGGGACGTATCCAGAGCTTCCCGGTCTGGATTGAAACCGGCGAATCTGATTTGCTGGTGTCAGATATGTCAGGAATCGTTACGCTACCCCTTTTAATCGTCATACAAATTGTGCAGTACTTCGAGTATCTAAATCTAGCAGGGAGAAGTCACTCCCAATTTATGAAAGGGCTTCAGGACGGCGGCGTTCAAGGCTTTTGTATTGGACTGCTATCGGCAACGATCGTCGCATCTTCCAGAGATGAAATAGAGCTTGCAAGACATGCCGCAGTTGGGATTCGTACAGCTCTCGCGATTGGGGCATTTGGTGATCTCGGTGAGACCTCATCAAACCCAGGGCCAACTACAATGGTTGCCCGCTTGCGAAGTCAAGATGAAGGAGATAAGATGGTAGAAATGTTCCCTGGAGTAGGTGTTGTATTTTCTCTCTCCAGCAGGATCTACTTTCTGACAGAAGCAGGCGTATATTTCTGGTATCAGCGATTCTAAAACGATCAGCATCGCTGCGCCAGCCGATCAGATTGCCGATCTGAAAGCATATACAGACAAGCAAGGACTCTATTCAAAGATGATACACATCCGAAGCAAACTGCATAATCCCGACAACGCAATGTTGGCAAAACAATGCAGCGAGTTATCCAGCACACTCGATACACTACCATTTCCAGATACCGAGCTCCTCCAAGTGACAGTACGATCGAACAGAACAGGAGAGTCACTGGCCAAAACCGCACAGCCATTAAGGAATGAGGTCATTAACACCATACTAGCATCACGATGTGACTGGTCTCAAGTCATCCACAATTTGGGAGTGGATCTTCAACACACAGGACAGCGATCCCACACCTTTGCATTTTTCGGTATCGGAAACACTGTTCCACAGGCATTATCTCGAAATCATGAGCTCGAAATCACGAAACTAGACATGTCTTTGGTAACTCATCTTGCCTCTCTCAACACAGTCCCAGACACAGCGAAGTCTTTCCCAACTGATGCCATCGCAATTGTCGGCGCTGCTTGTCACCTTCCAGGGGCTGATTCGCTTGATCAACTCTGGGACATTGTCTCACACGGGAAATCGCGGCTCGAAAAACTTCGGGTGGATAGGGTCAATTTGAAGGAATCATACAGAGCATCCCAAGACAAGGAATGGGCCAGCAAGCGAGACCTTTTTGGGAACTTCATTGACGATGTGGAGGCTTTCGACCACGCTTTCTTCGGCATGAGTCCTCGGGAAGCGAAATATATGGATCCCCAGCAACGTCTTTTATTATCCACTGCTTTTGAGGCCATGGACTCCAGTGGCTACATGAGGCATCACCGACGAGATCGTGGAGATGCTGTTGGTTGTTTCATTGGGGCCAGCTACACAGAATACCTCGAAAATACAAGCGCGTACAACCCTTCCGCCTTTACTGCTACCGGGACCATCAGAGCTTTCTTATCAGGCAAGATAAGTTACCATTTCGGATGGACTGGCCCTTCAGAAGTCATCAACACTGCATGCTCTGCTTCAATCGTCGCTGTTAATCGGGCATGTCAAGCCATCAACTCTGGTGAATGTTCGATGGCACTAGCAGGTGGCGTTAATGTGATTACCGGTATCAACAACTATTTAGATCTCGCCAAAGCCAACTTTCTCAGCCCAACTGGTCAATGCAAGCCCTTTGACGACTCTGGGGATGGCTACTGTCGTGCTGATGGCGTTGGTCTAGTTGTTCTGAAGCCACTCGGCAAGGCGATTGAGGATGGGGATTGCATCATGGGTGTAATCCCGGCCATTGCTACGAATCAAGGTGGCCTACGCTCAACCGGCATCACTGTACCGGATGGAACTGCCCAAAAGGCACTGTATAGGGGAATTCTCAGGAAAGCAGGTGTACGGGCGAATGTTGTTTCATACGTTGAAACGCATGGAACCGGAACCCAGGCCGGGGATCCCATTGAGATCGACAGTGTGCGTGAAGTGTTCGGAGGGCCCAAACGGGCCGACTCCCTATACATCGGTTCCCTCAAGGCGAACCTTGGTCACAGCGAGACTGCAGCAGGAGTAGCAAGTTTAGTCAAAGTCCTAACAATGCTCCAACATCGGATGATCCCGCCTCTGCAAGGCTTCAAACGTCTCAATCGCAAAATCCCTCCTCTGGAACCCGACAAGATAAACATTCCCGTGAAGTTGACCCCATGGAACGCGGGCCGTCGAGTTGCGCTGATAAATAGCTATGGGGCCTCCGGTAGCAACTCTGCACTTCTCTGCTCGGAGTGGCTGGAGGGAAACGACAGTTCGTCAAAGAATCTTACCAGTACATCTACTCATACCCATCCAATACTTCTTAGTGCAGCTTCGGCGGAGAGTTTACAAAGATACGCCACGGATCTTGCCTCGTACATCACGAAGTCGGCTTCTGATCTGACAGTCAGTAATCTGGCGTTCACGCTGAGCGAGCGTCGGAAACATCACTCTGTTCGATGGGCTATAACTGCATCTGATCTCTCCAATGTTGTTGACCAGCTCCGTAAGAAATTCCTAGATGATTTCTTTCAGGCCTCCAAAACTCCGAAGAAACTCGTCCTGGTTCTATCTGGTCAGTCTAGGACGAACATTGCGCTCGATCCATCCATTTTGCAGGCCAATCCGCGACTCCAGGAATACATCAAGGCTTGCAACGATATACTCCAGAGTTTCGGATGCCCAGATATTCTGCCAGCTTTGAATGAGGATGGGCCTATATCAGACCCTGTGATGCTTCAGTGTGGCACTGTTGTTGTGCAATATGCTTGTGCAAAGTGCTGGCTTGATGGCGGACTCAAGGTGGACGCCGTCATTGGACACAGCCTAGGTGAACTTGCGGCACTAGCAGTTTCTGGAGTCCTTTCCCTCGCAGATGCTTTGAAGGTTGTCTATACGCGAGCTGAGTTGATGAAAGAGAAATGGGGTCCCGAGCGCGGAACTATGTTGGCAATTCATGCTGAGCTTGATACTGTACAATCACTCATGGAGGTTGTCAACGCCAACACGAGCCATAAAGATGAAGCGCTTGAGATTGCATGTTACAACAGCCGCACCAGCCATGTTGTGGTCGGCAAGGACACTTCAATTACTATGGCTGAGGAGATCATTCTGCAAGATTCTAGATATCAAGGCCTCCGATACCAACGCCTCAATGTTAGTCATGGCTTTCACTCCCGATTCACAGAACCCCTTTTGGGGGATTTGATTCTGCTTGCAAAGACTCTCAAGTTCAAAGAACCCACAATACCCCTGGAGACGAGCTCCGGAAACAACCTCAGGTCTGATGAAGAGCGTTCAAACTATCTTGCAAAGCATGCCAGAGATCCGGTATATTTCGTTGATGCCGTTCGGCGCTTGGAGGAGAGGCAGGGTCCCTGTGTCTGGCTTGAAGCTGGGCTAAACACACCCATCATTGCCATGACAAAGAAGGCCGTTGCACAACCTCAAGTGCATACTTTCCAGGCGGTGACATCGCCAGTAATAGCAACCACCAGTTTGTGGCGCGAAGGAATAGCCAACACTCTTTGGTCCTTCCTGACACCCAAGTCCATGAACTTGAAACCCATCTGGCTACCGCCCTACAACTTTGACCGCCCTAAACATTGGTTGGATCATGTTGACCGTGCTGTAGAAGAGCAAAGAACCTCACGATCTTTGCAGAGCTCCACTACAGGTGTAGCGGGCCAAAACAAGGCCCAACTTGTGAGCTACAAAGGGCCTGTTGGATCTGAGGGGCTATCACATCAATTCCACCTTCACACTACTACGGAAAGATACACCAAAATTGTCAAGGGTCACGCCGTGCGCCAAAAGCCCTTATGCCCGGCTTCCATGTACATGGAAGCTGCTGTCATGGGGGCTGAGAATATTGGGTTTGAACTGAGAAGGAAAACGATTACGTTCCAGAATGTGGTATTCCACAGACCACTTGGTTGTGGTGACGGGTTGAATGTTCAACTCTATCTGAACCGAAATACTGGAGCTGACTCTTGGCATTATGTGGTGCAATCATCACCCAAATCAACGCATTCCGAAGGTGACTTGATCAGATCTGCAATTGCAAGTTCCGACATGCAACTTTATGAGCAGCTTGTCTCGGAAGCAATGATTTCCTTGAGAAATAATGCCGATTCTGAGAGGCTGATGAGGAAGACAGCTTACTCTCTATTCTCGAATGTAGTGGAATACTCAGATGTGCTGCGAGGTATCTCGAGCATTATTTTGGGCACGAAGCAGGCACTCGCAGAAATTAAGGTCCCGAACTCGACTTTCACTAATTTAGAGAGCACAGTAACGGAGTTTTTTGATGCCGTTACACTGGACACTTTCATCCAAGTGCTTGGTCTGCTTATCAATTGTCGAAATGATTCAAGTGAGGAGATATACATTGCGTCCTGCATCGACAAGATGGTCATCTTACCGACTGAATTCCACAAAACACAAACATGGATAGTCTATGCCACATATACAGCTGTTGATAGCAAGACCTCCAGTGGCTCCGTCTTTGCCTTTTCTGAAAACGGCAAATTGGTAGCATATGGAACCAAGATCCAGTTCATGAAGACGGAAGCTGCGAAGCTTGAACGGGTGTTGGAAGCTGCCAATCCACGAACCCGAGAGCCACCAGTGATCCCATCTGCTTCCACTACCAGCAGAAAGCTCACCCCTAGGGACTCTTTCGGAGACAATATCGATAGGCTGCAGGCTAAACTTGGTATTGTCACCGCAAACATCAGACAGCAGGAACCGGAATTCAACGTGCACTCCAACAGTCTTGAGGATCCGTCTAATAAGATTGACGAACTCAAGTCGCTGATATCCTCTTATACTGGAATCAAAGTGTCCGACATTCACGATGACGAGGGTTTGGGAAGTATGGGTATAGATTCATTGGCGTCCATTGAGCTGGCAGACGAGATCGAGTCAAAATTGGGCATTCAAGTTACAACAGAAGATCTCTTGTCAGGCAGTGTCAGATCTCTGTCAAAACTCTTCCATTCCACGATTTTGAAAACCTCACTCGAATGTTATGAAACCGATTCCGAATCAACGGATACATTCGCAGGTTGTTCTGGGTCCTCTACGAAATCTAGCGGAACAACCTCACTGGCAGGGGATTCCCCTGTGGACAGTTTTTCGTTGAAGTCATCTCAAAATTCACGGTCTCGCCACAAGATCGAAACGGTTATCTATAAGGTAGTCGATGGAGTCAACATACCTGCCGATATTTTTATCCCAATGGAAGTGCCAACCCAGAAGATGCCTATAGGTAAGCATTTTAGCCTGATTTTGTAAGACCTATGTAACTGACAATTTGTGAATAGCTCTCATGATCCATGGTGGCGGCCATTTGACACTATCACGAAAAGCGGTACGACCTTCACAGACAAGCTTCTTACTCGAAAACGGAATACTCCCAGTCAGCCTAGATTATCGACTTTGTCCGCATGTGAATGTCTTAGATGGTCCCATGACTGACGTACGAGATGCATGTGCATGGGCACAGAGAGACTTGCCCCAGTTGATGGCATCCAAGGGTATTGATATCGACCCTACCAAGTTCGTGGTCATTGGTTGGTCTACGGGTGGTACTCTGGCAATGACAACGTCATGGACTCTGCCTAAAATCGGACTTCCACCTCCTTTAGCGGTACTGAGCTTCTACTGCCCTGTGGAATACAATCCAGAAGGTATGGCATCTATCTCTCTTCCCAGAAATTATATACTAATTGGCAACAGAGCCAATTGTGATGGGACAAGGATATGCGCCGCGGACGATGTCTTTTAGCCAAATATACAACGCTCTTCCACACGGACCGGTAAGTGCCTGAACTCTTTTTTTTTTAGAATTATGGATGTAGGTTCTAACCTTTTTCTCTAATGCCAGACCACTGCCCATTCATTCAATACCTTCGACACAACGAAACTTGGGTGGATCCAGCCAGGAGACCCACGTTCCGAGTTAGTCCTTGCCCTTGTTAAAGAAGAGAATGGCATGTCTCTTCTATTCAATGGCTTACCGTCTGATGGCGGCGAGTTACAGCGTGCTGACGCTCATCGCGCCGCTTCTTTCAGTCCCCTTGCCCAGATGCGGAAAGGAAACTACCACACACCAACTTACCTGATTATTGGGGACGAAGATGAGATTGTGCCTTTTGGAAAGGCAGTAGAGTTTGGGCAAGCTATGGAAGAGAATGGAATAAAGGGTGGTATATTGCTTGTAAAGGGGGCGAAGCATATCTTTGACCTTGGTGTGACTTCTGGTAGCAAACAATGGGACCAAGGGGTAGGACCAGGGTACGACTTTCTACTACGAGAACTTGAGAATGCCCGGAGGGACTATTGTTGAGGCGATATATGCAAGAGTTCGATCATTGAAAAGATTTCAGATTGTTTAGCAAACCGGATACTTGGAGTATGGAGACTGAACTACAAATTGTTAATTACAGATAGACATATTCACTGTACATACCTGCGTCCGTAACCTACCCTGTGAAGTGTACTTTGCATTAATTTTCTGATGACCAGTCACATTTGCGAAGTCAGTCTAAGTGGTCTCGGGCAATGGAAAAGTATAGGAAGGGCTCTGGACCTCAGCTGAGTGTTCAGTGCATATAAAACTATGACAACGCTGGGCCTGTCTCAGCACATGGATGAAGTCACCACCAGACATATCCAAAATCTCACTTGCATGTAATATGTCACTTTCATGTGATATGTAGATACTACCATGGGTAGTTTCAGGAAGTTCAATACTCTGCAAATGTCAAATGCAATATAACTTACACTATCAGCTACAATTGCTGAGGTGTACACTTCACTTTTGCTGGTCTGGTACAACGGTTTGACAGCAAACCTGCACCTTCATGAGATGTATGTGGTTTTCATACCACTTGAGACAATTTACAAAGGCTAAATTCTTGTTTTTCATACATCCATTTCGTTTTTGGTGCGTAGTAGATATAGCTTACATGAGGGAATTTATCATCCACTCCTGGATCTTCGCGCTGCAGCAAGGAGTTGTATGTAGTCAGAGGCCTTGGCCGTGCAGATCCTGGTCGCTATGTCTTACTACAAATGTTTGTAAGCAGGCAAACACAAGCGTTGATTTCAAAGCGTTGATCAAAGATGCTAGGCAGGGTTTGATTCTCCGGATTACTACTGTAAATAGAAAGAATATCCCGTGGCAGGGATTCATCAGATCTCGGGGTACGGAGTAGTACTAGTACTAGTTCTTCAATCCTATCGCATCCCCGTGTTAAGTCTAGAAAGTAAAAGTCTACCCAGACCCACCTACAGTGTGCCACTACCGCCACTGCCATATTAACTGCAAAAACATACTTCCAAAAGACTAAATTATTACAATATAGGTATATATTAATATCCTTCATTCTTAATAATCTCAAGAAATATAAATAATTTATTTTTAAAACTTTAGCTTTAATTTTATATTTAGTTTACCTTTAACTTTAAATATTATTTACTTTAATTTTAATAACTTTAATTATATTAACTTTAAAGGCAAATATTTATATTTATATAACCACTATTATTATATAAGTAATATCTACTACTTGTATAATATTGAAATTTTGCGTTTATGCTAATGCCTGAGAATTCCTATTCCATAATGCAATTTAATTATTCCTATTATAGCTTAGGGTTATTGCTGGGTGGATCAATTTACTCAATTCGATTCAAGCCGGATCGATCGGCTTGCAAGCTCGAGCTCAAGCTGAGATTGGGGTTATTAGTCAGATTGAGTTGTGTTCAGCGTTGCATTCAGGGGCTGACTATACATGGGAAATAGCACTATTGATTCCACTATTTTAAGTCCTGATAGGGTCACCGTTCACAGTCCAATGTCTTGCCGCCACATCGAACCGTCTCACTGATGTTAGCCGTAGATCATACTAGTACTGCGGCTGGAAGCTGTTACGGTGATTAGTATTACCCGTTGGTGGGTCCTCTGGAAACCAACTAAAAGGACAATCGCTTTAGCTGGTTTCCAGAGGACCCACCAACGGGTAACTGATCCTGCGGCGCATTACTCTCGGTGAATTTTGCTCCACGCCAAAATCTCCGATAGCTGCCAACATGAAGACACCATGTATAGTACAGAGCTACGGACATGTCAAAGAAAAGGAGAAGGCCTTTTCCAATCTCTACATTTTCTGCTGTACTCTATCACAGCCGAAGAAACTTTAGCACTCTATCCCAGTAATCATGTCTAACTCGGTTCCAGAGAGATGTACTGTCCTTGTGATAGGAGCCGGCCCCGGAGGGTCCTATACTGCTGCGGCTCTCGCCCGGGAGGGCATTGACACTGTCGTTCTTGAAGCAGACAAATTCCCTAGGTGAGTGCTACTACACAATTCAAATCTATACAGACATGTTCGGCCTCATTCTGGTTCGTCTTGATGCCGCCGTCAAAAGTCTGGATTTTCTTTTGGTTTCCTTAACCTTAGACTCTTTAGGTATCACATTGGCGAAAGTATGCTGGCATCTATGCGCCATCTGCTCAAATTCATTGACCTGGACACCGTGTTTGATCAGTACGGGTTTACGAAGAAGGTGCGCCTAGACTGATATTTACATAAACTCTGCAAAGACAACTAAGAATATCGCAGCCAGGAGCAGCTTTCAAACTGAACAAAAATAAACGCGAGGGCTGTGGGTATTTTGTCATGTAAAGTCAATGTTCCATTCGCTAATGATCATCCCTAGACACCGACTTCATTGCTGCGGGAGGACCTAACAACTACGCCTGGAATGTGGTTCGTTCCGAGGCGGACAATCTGATGTTCCAGCACGCTGGCAAAGAGGGCGCAAAGATATTTGATGGTGTTCAAGTCAAGTCGATCCTTTTTGAGGATGCAGCGACTCCGACTGACGGCTCTGCCGAGACTCTCAACCCAGGGCGCCCTGTCAAGGCAACTTATATGATCAAGGAGACAAAAGCCACTGGCGAAATCGCTTTTGACTATGTCGTTGATGCAAGTGGCCGAGCGGGTGTGCTAAGCACCAAGTACATGAAGAACCGGAGATACAATCAGGGTCTCAAGAACGTGGCTAACTGGGGTTACTATGAGGGAGCCGGTGCCTATGCCCCCGGAACACCAAGGGAAAACTCGCCCTTCTTCGAGGCATTGCGAGGTACGACACATCGACGATATGCAATGGATATGCTTGGATACTAACAAATACTAGATGAAAGTGGTTGGGCCTGGTTCATCCCCTTGCACAACGGAACGGCATCTGTAGGCGTTGTTATGAATCAGAAGCTGGCCACTCAAAAGAAGGCGACATCTAATTTTGCGGATACCCGGGAGTTCTATCTCGATTCCTTGAACCATGCGCCTAACGTCCTTGACCTGATTGGCAAGGGCAAGCTCATCAGCAACATCAAATCAGCCTCGGACTACTCGTACAACGCCTCTGCATATGCCTTTCCGTACGCTCGAATTGTCGGCGACGCCGGATGTTTTATTGACCCATACTTCTCCTCTGGAGTCCACCTCGCGTTGACTGGAGGTCTCTCAGCCGCAACGACCATATGTGCATCGATCCGAGGCCATTGCGAGGAGCCTGTGTCTGCGACTTGGCATAGCAAGAAAGTCACAGACGCCTATACCAGGTTTTTACTCGTGGTGTTGAGTGCTTACAGACAGATCCGCAATCAGGACGAACCCGTTCTGAGCGATTTCGACGAAGACAACTTTGATCGCGCTTTTGGCTTCTTCAGACCTAGTATGTCCATGATGACCCCCGGGTTTTTTAATTTCTAGTCCCTCTAACAAGGTGATAGTCATTCAGGGCACTGCCGACTCGGCCAACAGCAACAAACTCACTCAGGAGGAGTTGAACAAAACTCTCGAGTTTTGCGCATATGCTTTCGAGCCTGTACAAGCAGATGATAAAGCAGCAGCAATGGAAAAGATCAATGACTCCACCCTCACGAACGATGGTGCAGCCTATCAGCCTGATCTTTCTCCCGAGCAGCAGCGCGCGGTTAAGCACATCCGCGCCAGGCAGATGATGCGCACAGAAGACACAATGCACATAGATAACTTTGCAACCGATGTTTTCAATGGGCTTTTGCCAAACCTGAGGAGGGGGAGTCTTGGGCTGAAGAGGTACGAGACAAATGGGATCAACGAAGCTAACGGGCACGCATGAGGTTGAAATATATTATATAGCATCTGAGTTTCGATAAATACGTAGGTAGTAGTATTGATGATGGGAATAAAATACCAATACCCTATTAAAAGGGTCTCAAGTCCCGGATTACTACCTAGGTATCGTGCTTAAGAGAAATGCGCGTGTGTCGTTCAGTTGATGCCTTGGCCCTTTGTTTTGTCTGGTTGAGCATCTCTGTCGGGCGAGTCATGCCACCCGTATGGACGGACCCCTGATATTTCATCTGTCTCTCGGCATGTGATACAGAGGGAAGGGCGGGCGGGAGGATGCCGAGCAGTTAGTCTAGCAAGTAGATAACATTTGGTTGCACACCTGTAAAATGGTCAACATTTCTTTCTTTACATAAATATGGCACTTCAGCGTCGACTATCCCCTTTGCACCCAAGTTAACACCTAATGTAGCGGTTAACAGGCATGTTCACACTCAAATTCTCCAAGTGAAGAAAGACATCACTGATATTACCTTAGGTGTATGAAGTAATTCAGCGGAGTACCTGCCCTGTACCTATTTTTGGTAGTCGTAAGGGTACAAAGCAACCCGGGATGGAGTACGGAGCAGTACCTCATGGATGCCTGGTAAAGCCGCACTTTACCCCACCTCTGCCTACTAGGTACGCTCCGGGCCGGCCAAGCTGTACTTCGTATGAGTCTTCAAAGTACTGCCCCGTACCGTCGGCTCTGTTGGCGGTATCCGAAACCAACGAAACCAAAGAGGTGGACAGCAGTCACCCCGCCTGGGCCGCCACTTTCCTTGCAGCCTGTTATCACGCCTTCTCTGCCTGACCAGAAACCGGCCTCATCTATTTCTTTCTTCCTTTATTATCTCTTGTGCCGGCTTTGGTGGTTTTCTTCTTCTTTTCTTTTTCTTTTTCTTTTTGCCTGAATTGCACGCCAGAATAATCATCGTCATCATCATCATCGTCATTCTCTGTGTACTGCGTCGAAGAACAGCGCCGGCAAAATACAGTCCTCCTTTCGCTTGCTTTACTTGTACGAGTACGGCGTTGGTACGAGTGCATAACGTCATCGGCAGTCGGTCTGTGCTAGGCACCTTGTTGGGCAGCTCTCAGGTCGACAACCTCCATCCTACAACTCTACACACGTTCTCCTCTCCCTCACGTTCTCCTTCACATTCCTTTTGTCAGGAGCCCTCGGACGCGGTCTTCTTTCGTTCACAATGACCTCATCGCCCATCAGATTCGACATTCCCGACGAGTGCCGAACATTCACTCCTTTCCCCCGCCTTCCCCCCGAGCTCCGCCAGCAGATATGGCGGGCCACAGTCTCGACTCCGGGGATGCACTTTGTCAAGCTGGAGAGCCGCGGCCGAAGCTGGAGATGGGTATCCATGGGCCGGCCGCTTTCCCAGACGCTGGCTCAGCAAGGCACCGAAAATGCAGATGAACACGATGAGATTGCCTTGGAAGTGAAGCATGAGGTTGCACCGAAGCAGATGTGGGACACCCGACTTGTCCCGCTCGCCCCGACCAAGGAATCCGACATATCATCCTACCACGGTCTCAACCGACAACTGACTACCCTCTCTGTGACATGCAAAGAGTCGCTGGCCACGGCCAAGAGTCTGACATCAAGACAGGGCATCTTGCGCCTCAGCAACGGCACACCGGTAACCCTAGAAAATTCGTCAGACGTAGTATTCCTCGAGTACTTCCCCCCCGAGCTCTTCGAAAGCGGATGCAGCTTTGGCATCGACCCCAACTGTCCCGGCTTGGAACTAATACGGCGAGTGGCGGTCCGCTTCTGTCACCAATGGCAAGAGAAATCAGTTCCATCGGTATGCTCCTTGTGTGGGCAGGTCCATGAATCAACGAATAGTGTCGTCTACCCAGTTCATCTCTATCAGTTCCTAGCCAGGCACCTGCCAAACCTAGAGGAGTTCTACTTTGTTGACTACTTTCTCCTGCGCAAAGCCAAAGCCCAGTCACTGGGCAACGCTGGCCAGAACTTGGTGGGGAATGACGATGCTAGTGAGTTCCTTGGCCCGTAGAATATATAGCACGTTGTGAGAAGGGCTGATTCTCATTGCCACAGGCAAGCATCCCCCCCTCACTTTGCGCTGCGGTAATCGAACGTTCCACGAGGCGAACGACAAGGAATGGAACATCAAGCCGCAAGTTCAGAAGCTCAAATCATGGCTTCAGGATAGATTCGTCCGCTACGCCAAGGCGAGCCGACTAAGCCGGCACGAGGACCCAGATAAAGTCCGTTTCGGCATTCTAGCGTGCGAGTGGGCCATTGCGCCGCCAGTATCACTCAAATCGCCGCCAACAACACCAACTCCCAAAGGCCGGAATAAGCGCATGATTTACGAGGATCACGCGCTACGGCAAGTCCGGCGGCAGATCCTCCGTCGGGAGTCATACGAACCGATGCAGGTGGACAGTCAGGTTGAGGCCAATACGCCGTTCTTATTTGGGAATGGGGCCCAAAATTCGTTTGTTTTTACATTCACTGTGCCCCGAAGATGACGGAAGCCAATGCTTTTTGTCTGGAATGAATGGGGGGGCTGGATGGTTGAAGAATCAACACTGCTTGCGAAGGAATTTGCTTTTTGGGGAGCATGAGGGACTGACTGGCATCGTGTTTTCATGCAAAATGCCGAGACTCGTACTGAGAAGGCAACTGGTTTACACACCCTAGGAAATGAATGATTAATGACCTTGAACCAACGTTATCTTCATCTCCAGGCCAAGTGCGCTTTTTGTCAAGATAAGATAAAAAGTTAATATTGCACGCCATGCTTTACTATTTCAATAGTGATGCAGTCAGATGCGTGCGTGGGGTTGGATTCTACAGGAAGTCTTGCACGCTCTCCCAAAATCCCTGTGGATTTTCGCACATGGGCAGGTGACCTGCATCGGGAACAATCCTGAGCTCAGTGTCTTTCTCGCCAAGAAGGTGCTTGAACCCTTCCATTGCCTTGACCAGTGCGCCCTTGGCGTCTCCCTCGCCAACCACAAGCAGGCCGGAGACGTGACAGCCACCCATAACCGGTTTGAGGTCGTAATCCCAGAGAGCTGTGCAGCTATGCTTGAATCCATCTACATCGTTGGCGGCCACCATGGCGGTAATCCATTCGACTGTTTCTGCCTTTTCCATTGTTACAGGGTGGAACCATCGGGAGACAGTTTCAGTTGCTAATTTCTTGATTCCTTGCCCAGCATCTTCCTCTGCGATGGCGATGCGGTCCTTCCAGGCTTGGGTGTTGGCGGGGCTGGAGGTGCAGTTGAAGTCGCAGGCAATGAACTTCTCGAGTCTGTCAGGATGCTGGATCGCAAAGTTGAGCGTCGTCGCGCCGCCCATAGAAACGCCCACCAGGGCGTGCAACTTGGGAATCCTAAGCGCGTCAAGAACCGCGAGGACATCTTCCGTTACGGTGTCAAGAGTGGCGGCAACTGGTGGTTGAGGGATGGAATGGCGACCGCGAGTGTCATAGCGGAGAATCCGTAGGTCCGGACGCTCCTTTTTCAAGATATCAATAAGCGGATCCCACATGTGCAGTGACGTTAACAGGGAGTTGGAAAACGCGACGGTGGGTGCGTCGACCGCAGGGTTTCCCTCCAGTCGGTATGGGATGCAGAGCGAGTCTGAAGTGGTGATGTAAGAGCTTATGGCGGGGCCCAAACCAGCCGTTGTCGCTGTCTTTGCATCTTGTGAGAAGAACGATGCGGTGACGGGGAGTCTTGACAGCGAATAGAGGTCTTTCGGCGCTTGGTCGAACACGTAGAAGAGTGAATGCGTGCGTCTGCTTTTGGAGGCGACGTACTTTCCAAAGACTTCGCTCCGCCAGGGAGTGTCTATCGAAGGCCCTCCCAGCCCGCTGTTTTTGGCGTAGTCATGCAGTGCAAGGTATTTAGTCGGCTGGGTAGACTCGAGACTCGATGTCTTGAACAGGCGAGTCCGCAACCACCCAGGAGTCTTGGATAGTTGTGCCATGTGCTCCTCGACGAACCACTTCTCAAAGTGGTCACCGGCATCGGGGACGTCTGAAGTAACTATTTCAACGGCAACCGCCACAAGGCCTTCTGCTCCCTTGTCCGTCAGAGTCTCAATTGGCACAAAAAGTGGCGATTGATTGCCGTGGACAAGATCGTAAAAGAGCCGCTTCACGTGCACCTGGCCGATGGTCTCGGCCTCTCGCGGGGAGCGATTCGCACGCAGTGTTGTGTATGTTGGAGTCTCGAGATGAGACATGGACGTGACATCGTAGATGGCAAGAAATTCAGGCTGTTGGCTGTCGGTGGCGCGATAGCGAAGACCATTGGAAAATATACTGGGCAAGCGGAGGCGGGTCGGACCATGCTCATTGTTGTACCACTCATGGAACTGGTCAAGAGACAGGCCCGGCCTGGGCTGCATCGTGACATACAGAATGCCTCGGGACGACATTTTGCTCGATATTGCGCTGTCCGGGTCCAGCATGCTCGGAAGTCTGATCAAATTGCACAGGCACGATGGCAGCGGAAAGGTTGAAATAGCAGTGGCATTTCTGTCAGATAAGAGGGCGGTTGCTCTTACATCTCTTCATGGAGAACCCCGCGACAGAGCTCTGGGCTATGGTGGATGGCATGAATCGGCAGTTGGAGACGGAATTGCTCGATGGAGTCGCAAACGGAAACGCGCCATCGCTTACATAAGCAGCCAGTCGCTCCCATCACATGGAACTACTCCGCAGATGCTGGGATGCATCTCGACAATACTTCGTAGAGCTCAATGACTTACCTGCTTGAGATTGAGAATCCGCCATCTCATCGACCATAAGGAAAATATGCCCAATTCTATGGCTCAATCTATCAACTTGAATCTACAGACCTAGTTTCCTGCATTATGGAACCTGTTTGTTGCATCTGAAGTCACACAACGTCGACCAGGCCCCATCCCTGTCTGTGTCGCGTCAGACTCCCCTCATTTTCTCGTCTCCTCGTCCTCTGTTCCAAGTCGCTCAAAGACTTACATGGAATGGATATTTGTATGGGCCATCGGAAACTAACTGCAACATGTGACTGAGCCCTACGAAGTACACATCTAGGTCTTTGCTTGATGCGAGATCTAAGGTATGTGCGAAAGCAACCACGCAGACAGACAGACTTGCAATAATGATACCCCGAACTAACCAGGACAGCATCATCATCATCACCAAACGCAGCCATGGAAGTGTTCATGAGGAATGTCCCCAAGGATTTGTCCGATACCAGCTTGAAGCGGGAGCTAGGCCCGTTTATGAACGCCTTGGGTATTGTAGACTGGAGTTGTCAAAAGCCCCAGCGAAAGAACCAAGCGTGGGTCGTTTTCCTCGTTGAATCAGACGGGAAGAAGTTTCTCAAAAAGCACGAAAAACAGGTTGCGAAACTCCCCCCACCAAACGTGATCTCGCCTTCCAACGGTCTCTTGAACCTGAAACCTCGATTTAGGACCGTAGCACGCCTACAAATCCTCAAAACCGACATTTTTGTGGAGAAAAGCACTCGTCCTGTCGACGAGTACGCGCTCAAAAATCTCGCTTTCGAGAAGGAGGAGAGAAACTTAGTCGTTGATCGCGACCCCAAGGCCCCGGCAATCAATGCGCCTGTCCGTCAAATATCCTGCGGCAAAAACGCTTTCACGGCATCGAATACACTGAACTTTTTGGAACAATGCCGTGGTGATGCCCACGGTATTGCGAAATTCGGACGCCGTTATTTGACAGTTTTGATCCAATCAGACTTCCGCATAGACGTGCCATACAACATTATCCAAGACCTCATCGCCGAGCCATCTGGTCCATCGCTGACGTTTGTTCTAACCGAGTCACCAAGATTTTACACTAAAAGCCCGCTCGTTGAGTTAAACCCACATCATCCCCCCTGGGAGAGGACGAGTCAGCTGGACTTTTGGCCCGCTCACTCCAAATACGTGGCACACTGCTTGGTGTATCGAATGTCCATAGTTGGGTCTTACTTTCACGACACCATTAATGCTCTCAAGTCTCGGGACCTTCTGTCTGTCACGCGCCAATATTTGCCCGTGCAACAAAACCCTCGGCCATATGAGGAAGACTATTCCACCTGCATGACTGCCTTTGAGGGGAAGATTCAAGGGCTAGGAGGTACGCGCAAAAGCAGCCTGGTGCCGTTTGTCATCCTGTTTCAGGTTCAAGCGTTGGTGTGGAACAACTATCTGCACCCGGCAAATGGGCTCAAAATGCTTGAAATGGTGGAGGCCATCGCCCGAGACTGTAAGCGGGCGGGTGAAAAACTACTATTCACGACTGATTCGATGAAGCAACTCTTCCAAACCATTCCTTACCCATGCCCTGGAACAGACCCTCTAGAGCTCCATGTCGGAGCGCTTCTTGAGAAGGTCATAAATGTTGAAGAAGAGGCTCGAGCCGATGACCCGTTGCGCACCGATCACTACGGTGTCAAGCTGCCTGATCACCAGGCTTGGGTGTTGAAAGCAATGGTCACGCCAACACGCGTGGTTCTCCATGGACCTGATGCTGAGAGTAAGAATAGGGTTTTGCGCATGTTTCCTAAGAGCACGGAGTATTTCATTCGTGTGACCTTTTGTGACGAGGATGGCCAGGATTTAGCCTTCAACCCCAAGGTCAAAAACGATGACGTGTTTGCGCGGTACAGGAAGGTCCTGGCGGAGGGTCTTCAAATCGCTGGCAGGCGGTTTTCATTTTTGGGGTTTTCTCACTCATCCCTCCGATCTCACTCGGCCTGGTTCTCGGCACCCTTTGTGGATGGTTCGATGACACGACAGGATTACCACACCATCATCACAGCCCTCGGTGACTTTAGAGGCATTCGTGTCCCCGCGAAGTGCGCGGCGCGCATTGGACAGGCGTTCTCCGAGACTCCATACGCAGTCCCGATATTTGACTGCGATATCAAGATCCGTTGGATCGACGATGTGAAATCGAAGGATGGATCCCGCGTTTTCAGCGATGGCGTTGGTACTATTTCCTGGGATGCCATGGAGGAGGTGTGGGAACACCTTCCAATGAAGTCAGCAACGCCTACTTGCTTTCAAATTCGCCTGGCCGGTGTGAAAGGGATTCTGTCTCTTGATACAAGGTTGGAAGGCAAGGTCATCTGCCTGCGAAAAGAGTCGATGATGAAGTTTGAGAGCAATGACTACAAGGTACTGGGCATTTGCGATACCGCATCAAAGCCATTGCGTCTTGTCCTTAATCGACAACTCATAAAGATCTTGGAAGATATGGGGACGAGCAACGAGTGGTTCATGGGGCTGCAGAACAAGGCGCTCAATCTTCTGCGCGGCGTCACCGCAACAGCAACCAACACCAGTGCGTTCTTAGAGCATCAGCTCGTTGGCACAAACGTAGGTCTACCGAGGCTCATCAGGAATCTGAACAAAATGGGGATCGACTATCGGTGCGACAGGTTCATGAAGTCGGTTGTGGAGCATGTCGTTTTGCGTGAACTGAGATTGTTGAAACACAAGGCCCGGATTCCAGTTGATAAAGGAGTGACCCTCTATGGAGTGATGGATGAAACAGGTTTTCTTGAGGAAGGCGAGGTCTATGTCACCTATAACCGGAAACATGGCAAAACTCAAGGTCTGAGCAGCCAGCCGCTTACTGATGGACCTGTCATCGTGACCCGTTCGCCTGCTCTCCATCCAGGTGATATTCAATATGTTCGGATGGTAACGCCCCCACACGGCCATCCCCTACTTGAGCTGGAGAATTGCATCGCCTTCAGTCAGAAAGGGGCTCGTGATCTACCCAGTCAACTTAGCGGGGGAGACCTTGATGGAGATTTGTACAGTGTCATCTGGGATCCTGACGCACGCCCGAAGTGTCAGTTCACCCCGGCTGACTACCCAAGAGTCGTCCCTGAACCCCTTGATCGCGAGGTAACACGGGATGACATTACTGACTTTTTTATCAATTTCATGGAAAACGATATCTTGGGGCTGATTGCAACACGGCACCAGATCGTAGCGGACATCAAAGAAAGAGGAACCGTGGACCCGGAGTGCATCAATCTTGCAGAAATGCACTCAACTGCCGTTGATTATTCCAAGACGGGCATTCCGGTGAACCTACAGCATATACCCAAAGCACCACGCACTCGTCCTGATTTGTAAGATCTTCCCCCTCTTCTATTGTGTTGCAGTTTATACTTCTTGTGGGGTCGCGGGCTAACTCCTAGGTGTCTTATCGCAGTCTCGCACCAGCTCCCCCAGTACAACTCTATGATATCGGCCAGATTGACCATATCGGTGAACACGATAGGGACGATGATGGAGAGGAAGATGGGATGGGGATGGCCAAGCATAGATTCCATAAATCTGAAAAGATTCTAGGCCATCTCTACCGCGGTGTAGACGAAAAGAGGATTTGGAATGAAGATGTCCACCGCCCTGTCAAGACGGATGGGCCATCGGTATGGGATCAGCTGCTGGGGCGAGTGAAGGCAGCCCTACAGGCGGAGGGTTACGGCTCATCGGAGGTTGATTATTTGCGCAAGCTTGAGAGCGCGTGGAAGATCCGGGAGTTGTAAGACGCCATTATTCCCGTGCGTTGTGTCTAGAGCGAAGTTGCTAATGTTGGCCTAGGTACGAGACGACAATCGTCGGTAACATGTGGCACTTCTCAGACAATCCGCGAGTCCCTATCTCGGAAGTAGAAGCCTTCTGTGGCTCCATATTGAACAAAACGGGCAGTCAGACGAGGCGACAGCGGGACTCTTCAATCAAGCTCAAGGAAGAGATGGATGGAGTCATGACGTGGATCGTAAAGTTGATCCGGGACCGCGGCGTTGGTAGTGGCGATGATGAGGCCGCATCGACGACGATGACAGAGGACGAACAAAATGAGCGAGAGAGAATGAACGCGGTAGAGCTGTGCTGGGCGTGCGTTGTTGTAGGCTGCGCGAAAGACTCAGGAGCAGCAGCAGACAAAAGTAGGACGCTTCTGGAGAGCTTCCGAGTGGTGGCAGCGTGTTGTCTAGTGAAGGAGTTGGCAGACTTGTTGAACAAGAAGGGGATGAGCTCTGCAGGGGGATACCTAGGGGTACAATCAGGCGGGCATAGGCAGCAGATGGTACTGCCGATGAGATGAGGCGCTGGCAGATTGGATTGGCGGCTTCATGTAAAAAGGGGGATATCAAGAATGTGCCGGTTATTAGGCCTATGAATGGATACGGGTAAATGAATGTGTTGGAAGCATATTGGTAGGAGGAATAATACGACGTGGATATGACTCTCACGTGCTTTAACAGGGGGGAATAGCTCAATGGTTTGTTGATCCGGTATGACGTCAACCGAGACAACACGTAGTAGTAGTATTATAATACTATAATAGTACGGAGTACTTCGTACTTCGTACGAGTATTGTTAATGAGTCAAACCATTCTTGTTATTGTTGATGATAATAATAGTTGCAAGCCACATTTCCGGCTGACGTCAGCACTTGCTCGGCCTTTCCTAACCTCGAAATACCGAGCAGCACCAGCCACAATCCATCGCTCTGCGCCACAGAAACCGCAACCGTCTGTCTGTCTTCGGTGACTTATCAGAGTTGAGGCTTGCCTGCATCACGCAGCATCACGCAGCATCACCACAGGCTCATTCTTTTTGGGTTTCGCCTCTCTATACAGAGCTGAAGCTGCAATTGAAAGCGACTTTTTTTCCCAATTTTTTTTGGCTCTCCCTAAACTTCCCCTTTTCATCATTGTTCTGAGTCTCAGGTCTCCTTGGTCAGTGTGCCATTACTGCCTACCTATCGGGTTCATCCTTGTTGGGATCGTACAGCCGCAGGCAGTCAATATCTTTCAACCTGACGTCGGGGCTGACTCCGACAGTCGTGTCCTTTGTACTCGTACTTTTGCAACGCCCTCTGATCTCTACGACAGTGCGTCATTCACCCAAAGACTGAGAGAAGACGGGAGCCATTTGTCGCATCAGTCTGTTGTTTGTTTGCTTGTTTTCCCCTGTGGGGCCTCGTTCAGTGTCTTACCACCTCATGATATTTCACCTCTCTCATCCATGGTTACGTTTCTATCACGTCTCCGTCACTCTATTTCTTGCGCCTCAGAGAGGCCTCTCAGCCACGCCTGGAGATGCAGGTCAACCACACACCAGAAGGCCTGCGGAGGGCGGCAGAGCGACTGGCAAATCGAGTGGCCCGACATCACCTGATATCCGGGCACCTAGGCACCTCTGGTGAGAAGAGCGGCGTCGTCCAGATATCGTCTCGTCCAATACCCCAAACCGGGATTATCCGCTCCCAGGTCTTCTTCACGCGTTTACAGCAGATGCCCCCCGAGCTTCAGTTCATGATTCTGTCGCACCTCGATTTTGGTGACATCGAGCGCCTGCGGCGGACATGCCGTCTCTTGCGAATGATCTTCAACAAATCCATAATACGGACCCTATTTCCCGACCTAAGGGAAGAGATTCTCTCAACGTGCTACCTCTGTCTCACTCGACAGGCGAGCAAGGTGACACTGATTCGGGCCGAAGAGACAGACGCACGGTATCCGCTCGCAAATAGATGCTTTGATTGCGTAGCCCAGCGGTCAGGATTCATGGTCGGCCGTAAGTACATGCTGGGCAACTTGATGTCTGTCTGGGTATGCCGTTGGTGCGGATACCCAGTGTCTGCTCTCCCGGCCTGGAACCAACCCGAGTTTCACCTACCCTGTTTCCGGAAGTACAACCATGTGCTGCTGCTGTACTTTATGCTGGGGTGCGCACAGTGGGTTGTTGTCATCGTGGGGGCGGCATTATGCTGGGCTTACTTTAAGCACTCCAAGCTGGTCTTGGGGCCTACTATTGTGAGTCTTGTCCGCTGCTTGGACTTTCATGGCCTATTGGATGGCTGACGCCCTAGTGTAACATTAAAGGTCAATTTCATATTGGCTTTTTGGGTGTTTGTTCTCTCAGTGCTGAGAGGGGCGGCACTGAGAACGTACCACTGGGCATTGATTCTAGAAGCTGCCGTCTTGGGTCTCTGGATAGCTCCGGCATATGCGATTGCTGGACAGATCTCACAATCATCTGAGCCTCCCTCCCAGTCGACGGTTGCGACTTTGGTGTTCATCGGAGTGAACATGTAAGTGCCTCCCTACTTTTCTTTTCAGGATGGAAACTGGCTGGTGTCTGGCTTTTGTCATCCCTTTTCCCTGCGTATGGCCATAAATATGCACATCTATATGTGAGCTGACCCGTCTGCATTAAGGCTATTCCGACTTCTTAATACCGCTGGGAACCTAATCTTGCTCTTTGAGTGGAAGATGTGGCGCCGAAACAAGCCAAAAGCATCCCTAGTGTCGCGCATAGTTAACAAGACCATGATGATCCTAGTATTCTGGGCTGATCCACAGAGTATGGAGCAGGATTACCCGGCGACATGGTGGTTCAAGAGGGAACGACGGCATACAAGCGGAAATGCAGTTTGAACGAAGGAACGATGCTCGACTTGCCCCATTCCTTCTTTTTCTCCCACCTTTCATGGATGGGTTGACATTATATCTTATGACCAGACAGCGATTGATGAGGGTGTTCATAACAAGAGGTCACAAGCGACGGCCCTCCCCTGATTTTCATATCTACCAAACCCATAATCCGTACGGAGTACTCTTTAATGGGTTGAGAGAAAAATGAATTAATTTACCGCACACGATACGAACTCTGCATGGGTTGAGAGTGGTGAATGTCAAGCGATTATCCCTATTCGTGCGTCTCAACATACATATCACCCCGACCCCCAAAATTTTCCAACACTTCCCCATCAAGCATATGGGTAGAGATCAGATCAGATAAAACACCACTTGCTTGCTCGCTTGTTCACTTGGATCCCCGCCAATGCCAATATATACCGCCCGCCCCTGTGAAAAAAACGGCCGCTCTCGTGGAAGAAACGGCCGCACCTTTTCGTGAGAAAACTAGGAGACATGTCAGTCCACCATGGGCATAGGGCGTACGCACCCAAATCGTATCCCCGCCTTCATCCATATACACACTAGTATATACACAGATCATGCCATCTCTTGCGAATGACTACATCTCTCCGGAGCAGATCGCGACAAAATTGGTCGGGAATAAAATCGGGAGTCAGTAGCCGCGCCTTGCCGTGTACACTGCTCCATATTGAGTAATTAGTTACTAATTGCTGCCTGACTAGGCTTCTCAATTCCTCGTTGTCAATGCTTCTCTTCGTCTTCAAATGATCAAGGTTGTGACAGGGGCACGATGTTCAAGCCTCCTACTGCGGTCAAATTCTTGGGTTCAAGCACTGGCCTTCGGATTCAAGCATCTCACTATACTCCATACCTCCAGTCTCACGCCCTATGGGTCCTTGTTCGATGCCTTCCTTGTCATATCACCCCTACAAACAGTCGCTGTAGGTTACTAGACTTGGGCAGGGGAACGGGGGAAACAAAGTGAAGGGAAGTAAAAACTACTCACCATATAAAATGAAGTGCTTGTCCCGTCCAGTCAACCTATCATTCTTCCCTTGTGTCACAGCTCTCTCTATCTCTCTCACAAGACCTCTCGGTGGCAAATAAGCACATTGCGTTCCAAGGAAGAGATGAAGGTATATGAAGACAAGACAAAACAAGTCCAAGCCTTACTAAGAACCATTGCCCATGATGTCGGAAGAGAGTGGTCATCGAATTGCCGAAAAAGACTCCGACCGCATGGAGGCTCTCAATCAGTTCCGCTCCGCTGCCAGCATCAGCATGACACCGGAACTCTTCGAGAAGCTCTACCTCTCGCCTCAGAAGCCAGTTATGGGCGACTTCAGAGCCGCCTTTGGCAATCCAGCTCCCATGTACGTTCGTCCGCCTGAAGTTCACAGGGTTTCCTAATTCCCTCTTCCAACCCTTTATCCAGCTACAACTTTCGCTGGAGTTGCTACTAGCCCACCCGAAGCCCCTATCTTTTAGTCTTGCCTCGACACTATCAAGATCGCTGAAAGATGGCGAGAGTGCATACTGACTCGTGGAGTTTAGTGCTCTCATCGGCTTTCTCTTGTCATTGTCTCCGTTGTCATGCGCCCTAATGGGCTGGCGAGGAGCAGGCGGCCTCGGTGCTGCCACCATGTAAGCTTCTCTCTCCCCTTGCTCCTCGAAAAGTCCAGAGGCAGATTGTCCCTCTTCTGTTCATATGCTCACCAAGCGTCTCTTCCTTCATCACTACAGAGCCGTTTACTTCTTCCAGGGAGGTGTCCTCATGACGCTCGGCGGTATCTTTGAGTTGATCCTGGGCAACAGTTTCCAGGCCGCCGTCTTTTGCGCATATGGAACGTTTTTTCTTGCCTACGGAGGCACACTGAACCCAGCCTTTGACGCGCTTGGTGCGTATGTGCCAGCAAACGCTACATCGCCCGCGGCCGCACTGCAGACTCAGGGCTTTAATGCCACTCTAGGTAAAGACGCTCGAGTCCCTCTTCTTGTAGTTCTACTTGACAGTAGTGGTGTTCGCTGACACGTTGATATGATCAAAAACAGGGTTCTGGTTTCTCTTCATGGGAGTCCTCAGTTTCATCTTCCTCATCTGCTCGCTGCGCACCAACATCGTTCTCTTCACCCTCTTTCTCAGCTTGTCTCTTTCCTTCAGTCTAACCACCGGTGCACACTGGTCTCTAGCTTCCAACTACGCGGGTAACGCCAAGTTGGCCAATACGCTTGTAGTGGTATGTTTCCCTAGGGTATAGAAACATGACGAAGTGTACTGACATGAGAGTTCACTTAGGGTGCTGGTGCCTGCAACTTTGTGGCTTGCTTGGCTGGCTGGTATACTCTGCTCGAAGTATTACTCAACCTCATCGACTTCCCGATACAGCTTCCTGTTGGGGACTTGAGCAATATCATCAAGGGTAGATCATCCAAGTTACGCAGAGACTAGACGGTTTTTTTTATCTTGGGAACGATGTAGTGGAGAAAGTCATATTCTTACATTCGAGCAGTTAAAGAGGCTGGGTTAGTTTAATCACAATCGTGTGAACTTATATGTACAGTTTATCAGCTTTGAAAGCGGAGAAACTCTCGAGAAATTTGATGTATTATGGATAGGTCAATCTTGACAATACACAGTTATCCTGTTTATCCCACGAGCCGTAATAATATGTGGTTTCTTTCTTCGAGAAACTTATCCTCTGAGGACCTTATGCAGCCCAGCTTAAGACAGCATATGCGCAGCCTTGCATAAGCAGAGGAGATGAAGACAAAATGAAGAAAAGTTTGGTTGAAATCAGAAACCAACACTTTCTTTTGCTTCCACGTACTCGGAAATACGATCACGCCTTTCCCGTCCGTCCGTTCGCCCGTCCGTCCCACTCCGTTCCCGTGTCGCGTCTCCCCTTGACGTGTTCACATACTAATCGACACACCCCTTAACGATCGATTGTTGGAATGGGTGAGACATTCATGCATCTGTTTGAGAATTCCATTCAAGCGTTTTGTTTGGTTAGTTTACGAGGCAGCAATGGCCCCTTGGTCATAGTCCGTAAAGACTATTAGAAAAGATGACGATCGAGATGGAGATGATGTGGGACGAAGAGATTACAGACCGAGACTGGAAAGGAATGGAAACCCACCCCCACCCCCTTATGCCATCTGAGTAAGTCTTACGGAGCCACAGAGGCATAGCAATCCAATATCGATCCCCCCACGTCTCCCCACTACTTCTCACAGAGTCCCAGTGTTGGTGCCTGACTGAGAGAAGAAGTTAGTGCGTGCGGTGAGACAGACTTCTCTACATATGTCCGATTGCACGGATCCGCTGAGGTCTGCACGCACGTATTCCGTACTCCGCCCAGGCTCGGCATCCAGCTGGCCTAAATACAAAGTGACATATCATGTCTCCGAGCATGGGCTGATCGTCGTGGCTATGGCAGCCTCATCGATTTGTAGCTAATATTGCGTCTCTTTCGTCTATCTTCCGGATTGGCCTGTCCACCTGTCAAGATCGTGCCGCCATTGTAACGGAACTAGTACATAGGAGTAGTACTATGAGCATCGGCTGCAGCCGCTCAGTCCCCCCTGGCCGTTATGCTTCTCCACAATAGAACTCTTAAGTTTTGCCCAGATGGATGTCAGACGATGGGTTCGGGTGGTGAGAGCGCACACCTGATCTGTGCATCCACAAGTGGATCAACCTCGTCTGCGCCTTGAGTATTATGAGAATTGCGCGGGCACGCTTGTCACAATAATTCCCAATTGGATCTCCATAATACCCGTATCTCCCGTGATGTAACGCCCGTTCACGGTATCCCCACCTCCATGGACACTTCCAGTCTTCCGCCCCAAAAGAAATGCGGCTCACCAGGCGGAACCCGCGGGTTTCCAGTGTCTCTCTGCATCTGTGTATACTTAGCTCGCCCGGAAAGCCGATACAGCCTAAGCGCGTTTACCACATCCTCCATTCCAGCTAGGTCGCTGGATGCTGGGGCCTGTAACACACGAGGCATGACAGCCAGACACCATGCCGTATGGAAGATGTACGATCTCTCAGGCGCGCCAGCTCGAACTTGGCTAGGCGTAACGGGCCCGACGCCATCTTGCAGTTTGCATTCAATGACAAATCTTCGGTACTCGAGAATTGTGGTATTGGAGCATGCCGCCTTGGCACCAGTCCAGACCGGAATAGAGAAATTTTCTCCATTCCACTGACCATGATATGTCACAAACTCTTCGTCCTTGTCTCGGCGACTTTGGCCATCTACTCGAATACGTTTGTCTGAGTTGCTCGCACTGGAATGTTGCGCCGCCTTGGCTTCACTCCTAAGTGGCTGCCTGGACACTTGTTCGTCGTCAAAGAAGCTGAATCCACGCTCGCTGTTGTTCATCAATTCCTCAGCATCCAAGTCATCTTCAATCGAGAAGCCCTCCCCCATGGGGTCGGTTTCAAACTCTAGTTTCAAGTGTCTTAGACCCCGTAACAACTCTGGACTATGTCGCGACGACGCTAAGATTTGTGCGTCTTGGGCCGTACGTTCTTGTATTGATAGTAGTCTAAGAAACTCAATAAGTCTGGTAGTTAGCGGTCCCGATGAGCGACGTGGGATGCAAGTCAATGTCAGGGACGTCAGTCGCGGGTTCATATCTGGAACGAACGCTAGCGGGTAAACCTGGTCTATGCGTGGTAGAATTGACGTCTCTGATACAAATGTCCTGGCGAGATTTGAAAGACCATCCATTTCAAGAGTAGGGATGTGGGTGACGACTGAGTGGTGTATTCTAAGGACACGAAGATTGGAAGAAAACACAGGTCGAAAGACGTGCTCCATGCCGAGCATGCCAAAAAGCCTTGCTGAATTTGGCCAAATCTTGGAGTAAGCACGGGTTGGTGGGAGTAGTGGCATGGAGTCACAGGCAAAGTTCTCAATCTGACCGTTGGATATACGCAGAAGTTTCTCAATACCAAAGGCAGACACCTGGGTGCGCGATACCCGCAGATGAGTTATCCCATGGGAATTCTGGGAGTGCTCGATGGCGAGGACTTCATTTTGCGGGAGAAGATGGACTACCGCATCAGCCGAGTCCAGACGTGCCGGGTTACCACCATGGGACCGGAAGACCTGGTATTCCTGATATCTGGGTTCGGAGAGTGCCATATACATAGGTGCATCGACCAAATACCTCTCTGGGTGACTAAAAGACTCGCTCCACGGCGATTCAGTGATGAAAACAAAAGGTCCGTAAGATGAGGTGCCGTATTCGCTTGGTATCAGCTTGCCCTCCACTCGGAAATAGGCATCCGAACGCAGTGGGGTGGCAGGAAAGCATCTGTCTCTAATAGTCTGGATAACACCGTCCGTGATCTTGTTGTCACTCAAGTCTAGGCTCCACAGACGGAGTCTCAACAAGTCTGCCAACGCAGTAAAGGTGGAGTCGTCAACTTCCCTCCTTCGGATTTTAAGAATGCGCAGGTCTGGCAAAACTGATGGACGGATCAACGGCCAAATGGATCCAGCAAGTCCCGAAACATCTAGATAGACCAAACCCTGGAGACAAGGGGAGTGGAAAAAGCTGTTCGGCAGCTGGGTTGGACAACCAGCGATACTCAGCAGTCGCAGCTTCCGATGGTGTGTCTGCTGAGGCAGGCTACTAATGAGAGAGCATGGATCGATATCAGTGTGGCTATCCAGGAGAACGGATTCCACATTTGGTAAGAGTCCCAGTGCCAACTCGAGACTGCGCTGGAGAGTCCGTTCGGTCTGGCCTGAAAGAAAAGGGTACGCGTCCTGGGCGAAGTTTCTCGCATCCAACACGCGGACCAACGCTCGGGTAGCGGGTGCTACGCTGCTGAGCTTATTGAACACGAAGTTGAGCCACCAATCTAGGTCTGTATGGACAGTGTCGTCCGCCCCTTTCCCTCACGGCCAGGGGCAGGCAGTCGCGTCAGTCTAATACTATCGACATGGCGCCCAAGGCAAAAGAGAGGCCATCCATCAATGACAGCCACACACACGAAGCACGAACTCACCATTTCCTGGATCCAATCCCGAAAGCCTGACTGACCTCAATAGGTCCGTCCAGAGGCGGGGTGCAAAGACGGACCAGAAACGGCGGTTCACGCGACAGAGAACGCCATAGTCAGCAAACGGCATGTAGGGGGCCACCAGCTGGAGCCAGTCCAGCCGGGAGGTGGCCTCCTGATACGATGGCAGGGCTGACATTCTGGCCAGTGCCAGTGCAGCAAGGATGAGGGAAACGGGCCCTAGTTCGGGGTATCTTCGTTGAGCAGCAGATGAAAGGATGATGCGGAGAGAAGACGAATGAAGTGAGAATCGAGGGGTCCAGGAGGCTGCAACTTGGCCCCAAAGTACTCCGTATGCGCGGGTATGCGCACTGTACGCGGCCCATCAAGATGGTGCCCGCGGAGTTTCGTGCTTTGTACTCCGTGCATGCGTCGAATAGGATCATGCAGAATAGTTCTCCGTATCGAGTAGACAAAAGCAAGAAAACGCAAAGGGAAGAGAAGGAAGCCAGTGCTAAGCGCAGCGACGGATTGGGGCCATTGGGCGGCAAAAGATGGGAGCCAAAATAGACCTAACCACGGAACTCGCCGCCAAAGTAGTGGTGTATCAGTGGGGTCCATTGCTTTTGTTGACGAGAGGGTACGAAGTACTCCGTACGGAGTAGTAGTATGTATGTATTATTTCGCCCCCAATAGAAGTCTGATGGGTAAGCATTACAAACTACACAAAGGAAGAAGTATACGCTTGTGTGTCAGTCCTGCGAACCAGACCCAAAGAAGAAGCTTGGCTGGCATCGTACTGCAGCCGCAGCTGCTTGGTGTGGTGATCAGATCAAGACATACATACACACACCACACCTGTTGATGAATGTAGTTATACATACAGGCACTGAATGAGAGTAGGATCCAACATCATATCATGACTGTTGAAAAGAAAGAAGACCAGTTTTTTGGGGGCAATCGCCTAGGTTGCGGAACCTACTACTAGACCGGCTGAGCAATGCGTATCTGGGGGGCCATGTGTATAATAAGACCTCGACTATTAGTACTATTCCGTAAAGAGACCCATCTTGCCTCTTGGCAATGGCAATCACCGTAGAACATCGGAGTACGAAGTACGAAGCAGAGGCAAGAAAATTGTACTCCGTACCCAATGGTTCTTTGTAGTAGTAGTACTACTTCGTACTACCTGCAGTACTGGGGTGAAGCCAAGTCCGGAGTCTGGTTTTCTAAAAATGGAGATGCGTCATGCTGCATCTGGGATCAGACTGTATCCATGCACCGTAGATCATCTGAGTACAAAGAATCTGACTCTTGATCCCTACCTACTCGTACGTCGTGTAACGTGAGAACCCAGAAACCCGGTTTCCTGCCACCTCGGTCGGGGAGCATCCCCGGTGCAGCCGGCCAACCCCAATCATCATCAGTTTCTCGCCCCCACCTCTCCCACGACAACAATCAGGCAATGCGGGTACTACTAAGTCATTCATCAAGGTATTCGTGGGGAACACAAGAACGACCCTCCTTTGTGCAACACTCACCCAGCAAACGGACTCCTTCGCCAGTGTCGAGTAGAAAGGACTCTGAGTCTAAGAGGAGCCAACTAGTTAGCTCAAACAGACGTAGTTCCTCCCCAGAAACTCTCGTCCACACGCTGGCTTGATCTGGAAACAGGATCTGGCCAACGATGCATGCATGTAGAAATCGGTCCTCCAGCTGTACTCGTAGTCTTGGCTCATGCACATGAATCACACCATCTAGACCGCAAGGCTGGCAGAACGAGCACATGTGCTGCTAACTATTCCACATGTGGAGTAGGATAGAAGCATCTCGGTTTCGGTCTCGTAACTTTCCGTTCACCTGAGCCATCGTTGTATTTTGCAATTTCCCTTTTTGGCCATCCTTTTCTCACCTGCGGCTCTCAGGCAAGATACGAGACTCCTATATTTACCGCCCAATAATTTACTTGGAGCGTTGACATGTGAGGCTTGTCTTGCTCGCCTGACAAACGCGGGGGGTGCTGGTTAACAATGCCCCCCCAAGAAGACATTTCACAACTGTAGTCCACTAGGATTTATTCACCCATTCTGAGTACTTCGTACACGGTTCCTTCAAAATGGACTGTCCATACTGGTGTGTACATCCATAGAGCGGTGACGATGCAGACTTGGAGCCAAACCTACTCTCCGCCATTCAGCACCTCTAATATGCACCCGCACTTAGATGGATACTCGTCCCTCGTATATCAATACGTACATTCGTACGCAATGGTCACAGGTTTCAGGCTCCAATACATATCCACACACATACTCGTCGCGGAGTACGAAGTATGAAGTACGTATGCACGCACTCGTATACCCAAAGGCGACGACGCCACTGGACTCGACACGCCCCCTCCCATTTCCCCATGTCCTTGTTCCTTGTTCCCAGATCTGAGACAATTTTACGCCAAGGCTCCAAGACGGGAAGGGATCATGGATCTACGGAATTTATCTGCTACCAGCACGTCCAAAGTTCGTATGTTTCACGAAGCAAGGCAGTCCTGACCATTAGACCTTGTTTTGGTTTCTTCTTTCTCAATTCTCATCTGCTGAATTACTGATACGTCTCCTGTCCCCACCCCTGCCAGTTTGTAATACTGAAGACATGCATACACCGACTACGCGCTCCTATGAGAGCATCCAGACTAGCTGTCAAAGTTTCCATGTTCACTAATCGATGTGTATATACTTGATGTGATGGAGTCTAAGTCCTACGAATGACGCAGTAAGTGCTTGCAATGATCACACCCACAAGAGGCGAACGGAAAGAAGATGTCGTTGATCGGTGGAAATACTAGTAGATTATACATTTCATGGTATATAATACAATACAATATGGTTTTTGAGCTCAAGCTTCATACATCGGCGACACGGACCTGGTATACGTGAACATCTCCAATACTCTCCCAAAGTAATAGACAGTCATAAAGCCGGCCGTCAACCTCCCTGGCCAATAAGACGTAGGAAAATACACGAACATGGGAGGGTTGAGTAAGATAAGGAAACAGTGACAGAAGAAACAAGAAAAAGAAAATACAAAGTAGAGTCACAGACATGCCACGCACTCAATCCATCTCCAAGGATATTTTTTGGGAAAGGCCATCACAATACGGAGTACCGCCAGTGGTATCCCGCTCCCGCTCCCGTCCCAGGGAATAATAAGGAAAGAATAAGTAAAAGTATTGGGTCTCCAAATGTACGCCGCAATAATGTAGTTTTTTTCGGTTTGGTTGGCCGCCATATATTATGACACATCATGTTTTTCAAGAATGAACAAAGAAGGGTGTGTGCTCTGGCCGGCGCCCGGCGCCAACGTCAACAGACTGCAGGTGCTAATGGACAAAGAAAGTGATGCTTCTGGGGACCCATGCCGTGTGAAGCGGTTTTCTCTGAGATTTCCGAGAGCTCAGGGAGACAGCCCAATTTCCTGCGTGTCCGTTTCGGGAGGATTAAGAAAATGGGTATCAATACTCGTTTCCACGCTTGTCGTCAATTATTGTGGTCTTTGATTTAGGGGGCGCCCGACGCTTGCGACTGCGCTCCTCTTGCTCAATAACAGGCACCGCTGCCGGGATAAACTCGACTCCCCGATTGCGGCTATTGGGTCGGGCGTGTAGTTTGCGATGGTTGTTCAGATTGTCCTGGCGGTTGAACTGGTCCTTTCCGCAAAACTCGCAGGCGAATCTATTAGGTCCTTCACCATGGAAGCTAGGCGTTGTCAGTCTGTAGTCTTGTAAAGTCAAGTTAACGAATACTCACGTTTGCTTGTGTCGCTTAAGGTGCTCGTTCCTGCGGAACGCCTTGTGGCAGCCGGGATAATCACACTTGCACATGGCTCTCCGTACCACATCCACAGGTGCTGTGTCGTGCGTGCCCGAAACCTTCTTGGGTGATTGGATTTGGGCGCGCTGCAGCTCGGTCGTTTTGCGCTGGATCTCGTGGACCATCATCTTCCTTTGAGCGCGTAATCTATTTGGTGATGCCGGTGCCTGCATGTAATATCGGCCCATCGGGGATTGGGAGTGCCGATCCAAATCTAGAGACTCAAGGCCGTGTGGCGATAAACCCTTTTGGGGGAAGAAGGAAATCGGGCTATCGTTGGTGCAAGACCATGAGGATGAGGTATCGGCAATGTCCGAGCCAGATAAGCTGTGCGTCGGTGTCATCATGAAAGGGGTGGATTGAAGCGCTGCGTGAGGAGAGACAGTGTATATGGGAAAGGAACTCGATGGCGTAATAGAGCCTATGGAGTGTTGCGATGCCAGAGTAATGTCGAGCATATGGTCGTATCCAGGAATCATGTCATTCATCTTTCTCAATGGTGTGGAAGGAAGAGCGCCGTCAGAGGAGAAGGACATGCGCTCAGGGTCCGGCTTGACTGGACCATACATGTATTTGTTGGACATGGCAGGCGGGGGTGTGAGCTCTCCGTGGTGTTGAGCACTATAGGACTGACAGGCGCCCTCAAAGTCCAGGCTGAGCTCGTTGGGTGTTGATCGTCGAGATGTGGGAGTAAAGGGATCATACAGGGAAGAGGCGGAGGAGGTGGAGGAGAAGCTTGCCGAGGTTGATGGGCACGAAATGGCTTGACTGCACATGCTGAAGCTGTCGTCCATGTCGAACCGGAAATCCGATTCGAAGTGCATGATGGGCAAAAAGAAAGTTTAAAGTAAGATGTATTTGTTGAGAGAGTTGGCGTGAGAGATGATGTTGCCGTTGCCGTTGTTCTTTGTTATTGCTGCTGAAATGTGTGTGGCTGTCTTTGATGAAGGAGTGTAAGGAAGAATCTCTTCAGTATAGACTGAACTCCAAGCAAAGCAACGCACACAAACACACAGAAAAGCAACTGAGTATGCAAGAGCTTGGGGGTAGACTGAGGATTCTGGTCGGGAATGCTCTGTTGTTCACGAGGACGAACGCCCTGAAGATATACCACAGACCTGGAATGGGCAGTGGAGGACACAGGCGCTCCCTAAGACATGAGCTGCAGATCAACCTCCGCGAATCGTGAGACTTTTGGTACTACTACTACTAGTGACAGAAAGACGCCGAGAGACATGTGGGGTGTAGGCCAGGTCAAGAATGGAATGGGCAAAACGATAGCGGATAGATCTTGATGGGCCGATCAAGGAGGCCGGGGCCGAGCCAGGCGAGGGCGGGTCGCTCTCCACTGCGGGCTTTATCGCCGGCAGGCAATCTGTAGATTGATGTTTTGGATATCTCGAAACTTATCAGCTCATAACGCAGAACGGGTTGGGAGGGGGCTCCAACAAGGGAAGCTAATCGCCCTTGTTCATTTCATGGATAGACCCAGCGACCGCGCCGATTACCGTATGCGGGTGCCCCCATCTCATTGACACACGCTCCCTCTGCTCTCTCACTTCTCTCACTCCTCTCACCTCACGGAACACCATAATAGTGCCTTGGCTGTGGAGTTTTACGCCTTGGCATGACGCCTTGTCCATCTGCTTGGTGCTTGGTGTGGATTTGGCTGGATGCTAGAATGCCCAACCGCATTCACAAAAAAACAAGGACAAAGCCATAGGTGCATGCGTGTGTTGTACGTGCGGCCAGCCAATGCAAGTATGTACATACTTACGTACAGGCAAACTCGTACTATCCATTGATATTTGCCTCCCAACTCACAGGCACTTGCATGTAGGCGGTCGACCTGTGAAATTCATGGTGTGGATACGGTGGGTGCTCGGATTAGGGTCGAGCATAGGGATAGGAATCAATGACGGGCAGAGAGGAGAGAAGCAGAAAACACACTGTACTCGTAGACGTACCACCCATGATCCAAGTCTGGTCTGCTACGGAGTACGCCTATCACATATCGGCATCCGTCCCATCGCCCAAGGAGGCGCTGGCACTGTCAATCCAATCCACTTGCCGTGGATGCACATACGCCCTCCCGCAGCCCATTTTCAGGGGGGCCCCTACTCTCCCGAGGAAGATCGGACGTGCCTGGGAGGCACTGGGGTCCCTGCATGAACGTATCATTGGCGGGTTTCCTGGAAGTGAGTCCGTCCACCAGTACCTGTAGGTGTGTATACTCCATATACCCATAGGCGTATGTACTACAACCGCAATACCACGCAGTAACGCAGTAGTAGCTAGCATGTGGACAGGTACGCTTATGTAGGTAGGTAGGTAGGTATTTCCTGAATCCTACGAGCTCTAGTCGAGGACAGTCGTCGTGGTCTAATACTGACTACGAAGCTACTAGCTTGTCAACAAACACCACTCAGGCACAACAACCATGATGGGCTATCTCACCATCCTATGACGCCTGTCTAGGTCAACTCCAAGTCAGGTAACACACGAGCACCCCTTCACTTCAACTAAATTATCGACGAAGGGGCATCGCGGAGGAATGAGGACGGTCCTGGAATGGGAGAACGACGGGCCAATTTCCCTACCAAAACATCGATCGCAGGTAAGACACTCGCCATAACACCGATGAGAAGAACCAAAGGTGAGCCAAGGTTCGAGTCAAAGTCTCGTCAGTAAGTCAGTCATGGTTCAGTCAGGCACCACATAGAGTAGTACCTGTAAAGGGCAGAGCCACCTCTCACCACCCTCGCCCTCGCCCTAGCCCTTGCCTTCACACTTGCAACAAAGGTGAAGAAAGAACAGAATAATAAGAAGGGTGATGTGATTCTTCTGTGTGTGTGTCACAATAATGTGCACCACTGCCCTCAATTCACCTGTCTAGCGTCCCTTGACGGCATAAAATGCGACAACAGGCACACCAGCAGCCAAAAATCAATCCAGGGCTGTCTAATGGGCTGTAGTAGTAAGTACGAGGAGCAGCTAGCATGTACAGGTTGAGCACAGTACTCAATACGGGCATAAGAGTCGCAGTGTGGTTGCACAACAGGGCCGAGGAGCGAATACCTGCCCCTAGGGCAAAGGGGGAAGAAAAAGCAACGAGTCGCGTACATAAAGTTTGGCGCTTGGCGCGTAGGTCTCACACAATCTGGCGACATAGCCCCCAGCTTGCAATGGTGAAGGGCCATAGGTCAGAGTCCGGTCCGCGACATACTCGTATGAAGCCAGGAACAGGAAGGGGACCCGCATCGTCTCGCTCTCGCTCCCACCCGTCATACATGCAGATGGACAGGCAGGCAGAAAGACGGCCGGGAGACGGACGAAAGACGGACGGACGGACAGCTGAACCGCCGAACGAAGGCTATGAAGTTTGCGCAGGTGCGTTTGGATTCGGACGGGCCACCGCCTTAGTTCAAAGGTAGCGCAATGCAATGCTGATGGGCCGGCCGGCGATCAGGCCCGCTGGCTCCCGCAAGGCTAGCAACCAGCACAGAGCTGTTAGAGCTGTGGGCCGGCCAGCCATTGAAGCTTGTCAACCCGCGGCGGCTGTCAACGGCGTCGTGTGTCCACTGCTGGTGCGATACTGGTGTGATGCTGGTGCTGGTGCAGTTTCAATGTTGGTTCGTGATGTCATTCCGAGACCCGGCCTCAGCACGGAGTACGAAGTACTCCGTGCTGGTCATGTGAAACTTGACGCGTATTTGCGAATACATGCTAGTAGGCGAGTATTCCCTTCCGTGCATTTGATGCATTTGGGTAGGTACGTACTAGAATATGCGCATAATAGGTACTCCTGCTCCGCATATGCAAATCAATATGTACCTATTGACATACAGACATCGGCCGAATTACTAATCGGTCGGATTCTTTCTTCAGCCAGACAGAATGCGTGTCTCTGTGTGAGATGACAGGCCTCTATTACTATTCAGAAATGGGCCAACGCATGGAACATTCTCTAGCTTGAGCTCACTGAGGATCTGCAACTTATAGGTATCACTAATAATTAATACAGACTACTGCTCTAGCAGTGGAGAAGAGGTTCGGTTTTGGGTCCGCAAATCACCGAGGAATCGAGTTAACTGATTAGTATGTACGGAGTAATAGTAGTGTGCCGTGTGCTCTCATCGAGTTTGGGTACGAGGATCGCAAGGACCTTACTTTGCTAGTCACGAAATGGTACTGCCCGTCATTGACCAACGACGACACAGGTTGTTTCTCATGTGCGACAACAAGCCACCACGACCAGCTGAACGGTGAACGGCCTCGACATTTTGGGTCCTTTAGTCGCCCACAACTAGTCCATCACTCAGTATGTACGGGGTACGTGTGTGGGTATGTATGTGGGCTCAGTGTTGGCGGACCAGGCGGGACTTTATTGTCATAGACGAGGGCGCAGCTTTATTCTCTCCGCTCGATCTCTTGCGATTTATAATAAATACTACTATTATTAATACGGAGTACTTCCGTGTTATTGCCCCAGCGCATGAATGAGTTGTCCGTTACGAATATACGGCACGGGTCGTCATGGGCCATGACCACGTCCAAACTTTACCCGCAAGTGGCGCAAGTTCACGTTCAAATCAAGCCACCCACCTGGAAGATGCGGAGAAGGCTGTCCCATCAAACTAGCAGGGGGGGCGCGAAAGTTGCTTGGCTGCGTCGCATTCCTTGTTCCCTGTTCCCTTTCCGGAGATGTCTCTAGTTAATGACTTCCCTGCTGAACCCACACAGCGTCCAATTAACGAAGCAAGCGACCTTGAGGCTACTTAGACTGGTTATTCGCTCTCAGCCAAACGTTGCGTCACCTTCAAGTACTAGATATGTTGGTATGTGTGGAGGATACCTTCTGTTCCCAGGACCAAGAGACCGGTACGTTGTTGGTAGGTTTCAATCCCGCCAACCAACCTGTCGGTTTCGACGCCTACTTTTCTCTTTTCTCCTTATTCTTGCTGCTCTTGCACAGGTACATGGGAATAAAGATTCCACCAGGAACCCACTTTACTCTGTGGTGTCGATATGCATAGTACAGTGTACTTCGTACAAACTGTCAAATGAAATAGTAGTATGACGAGTTCCATCGAATTAGTAGTGTCAAGTGAATGATCGCCTTGAATGCAATGGCCACGCTCTATTCGGAAACGTCAGCTATGATGATCTCCGAAGCCACGGGCCAACATGCAGCCGTTTCTTCATGTTCTCGATTTGTAGGCCTGTCACTCTTATCGTGGTGGTACAGCAGATCGTCTTCACAGGGCTGGCTCGTCTCATCAAGCCACCATCGAAACAAATCAGCATGACCCTACCTGGCACTCTGGACCTCCGAGTCCGGGGTCTGATTCTCCTCTACTTTGTCCATGTTGCGTATTCTTCGTCATATACTCCGTACATTGTATTTGTTCGTGTGTGTTTTTTTTGTTTTTTCTTCCTCTTTTTTTTCGTTTTTCGTTTTTCCTGCCTCCACACACCAAACCAACATGCGTGTCCTCAAGATCAAATGATATGATGTGTCACATTCAACTAGCAGCTGAGCATGTTGACCAATTTGGGTTAAACTAATCTGACAGACAGCCTAGATGGGCAATTGGCAGAAAACTGTATTTGCTTTTTTCTCTTTCGGTGTATGGTGTCTGAGTCTGACTCGCCTTGTATGCCAACATTCACGCACATCTGCATGAATATCATCATACTCGTACGATGTCTTGTACAAAACAGATACACCGATCATGCATACAGCCATTCATTGTACATTCACCCGTGCCGTCTTCGCATCTGTCTTGCCCCCCCCCCCTCCTGGCTCTCCCTGGTCAGCGCCATCGACATCTTCACAAGGGATTTGGAAGCATGCTCATTTCTTCTGACTCTGCCCCAGATTCCCTTTTTTGGAAACAATTGCATCTCTAGCTTTTTTTTTTTGATCGCCTGCTATTATCGCGATCTACGCTGTCCGGTCCGTCCCTTATTGGCCTCCCCCCCCGGCCCCCTTTTACCAATCCCTCGCCTATCAATGACCGCATTCTGCTGAAGCGATATCGCCTTGCAGGAAACACCATTGTTGAAACCTAATTTTTTTTGTCTTCATGCTATTATGAACCAAGCAATAGAACAGTATGAAGGGTGGGGTATTCGTGTCAGGCTCCCGGTATTGCAGTCCTCCAGGGGCGCAAGCCTCCATGCATAACAATACAAAAATACACAGCCATCCCCGGCACATTCGGTATCCACACATCACATTCTACTTGCATAAGTAGTTATTTCGTACACACATACGGAGTACGAGTATGGAAAAGGTGTTTTAAGACGTCGCCGATCTGGCATTGCTATTGGGGCAGGGCCTCGTTCATGTCACAGCTAGTTCGAGCTCGCTCCGTGCTAGCAGGAGTGGTAGTTCGTCCAGAGGGGTTCAGAGGGAAGCAACAATGAGAGGCAGGATATAGACAGCACGGGCTCGATGTCGCAGGGGTGGCATTGAGTGTGATTGGGTAAGGGTGGTGATGGAGGCTGCCAACATCCTAACCGTAGCCGTGGTCATGGGCGTGGTGTGACACCCACACCCACCAACACAATTTCCCGAACCATTTTTTCGGTCATTTGCGATAGAGTTTGCCTAGACTGTTCAGCTATACATGCATTGCATTGTGGCGAGACGTCTATCACTATTGACAACAGAAAAAGTCGTGATATGTTGAATCCAAGGGGGGCCCCATCACACATGTGGAACCTCAGTTCTTGTACCTGCATTGACTGGCTATCTTTGTGCGACCTATTCCAAGTCATTTTTATGTCCGCTGGAAACTCTTAGGGAAGCCAGATGCCCGAGGCAAGACACTTTCAGTTCGGCTTTTGTCATCGAGTTGATTTGGAAACTGGGGAAGGGGGGGTTAATCGTCATTCAACTTGTTCCAGACAGGCGTCTCAGATCGGATCGAATCGACGTACGGATTAGTATTGACAGAAGAGACGCTGACGCCATGTTGAAAATTACGCCAAAATAACACCTGCCAAGAGGTGCATGTTTTAAATATCGCCGCAGTTCCCGCAACTCCCGCAACTCGTGATCATTCAACCTACCAGAATAAGGTTTTTCAAAGGCCAGGGGTGAATGTCCAGGATCCAATTGTCCAATAAAGTGAGACTCTGATGACAATTTTACCCAGTCTACACTTGAACGGGTCGATCATATGCGGTTCCCCTGACAGTTGCGACATTCACCTGCGAACCCTCCCCTTACATACAAACTAGAGTGGAAACGATCGCGGCTGGTTTCCCTTCTACCTCGACGTAGTCACCCAAACGTCCACATGTAGGAGCAGACGGTTCTAACCAGGGTGACCCAACCGAGAACAGATCATCCAAGATGCTTAGCTCGACAGCTTCTTGACAGTCATCTGCTCCAACCTCAGTCGAACCATTCCGTCAGAGGTACACGCTAGGGGACGTGGCTTGGCTGCATAGTCCCCTAGGCTTTGAGCGCCATGTCCTATCATGTAATGTTCGTGTTCGTATCTGTGGCATCTTCGGATGCTGGTAGGGCTGTGGCTGCGCACCTGTTTCTTTGCGTGTAACTCACCATTTCCTCTCTAAGATGGTAAAACACCGCAACGAGAACACTGCCACGTGCAATAGTCGAGTTTTCCTTCGCATAACTATCATGTACTCGTGGCGGTCATTGCTCACTCAGATAGGTCAACTTACCCTGTATGCAGTACACGACTCTTGATATCGCTATGTTGACTCGTCTCTCATCACTCTCGTAGCAAGTTGGCCCAATATTAAAGTACCGAAGTGGCTAGCAAATAGCTGAGCATTGCAAATGCGATGAAACATCGGCGGTGCCTGAAGGAGATTCCCAACTAGTGTGCATCTCTGCGGCAAGGGATATGCATCGTTCCCCAATCTTGAGATGGAAAACTTAAATGCCCGCTACCAGCAGATTAGCAAACCACTATCCCCTCAGAAACGGTGTAGTATACATTCTCATTTGGGGGATGTGCATTAGTTGTTTGATCGGCGATGGGGTTCTTAAGCGTGATGGTGATCGTTGCCGTTGAGGCGGCCGCATTCAGTTCCCAGAAATGTTGAATCCTTGGTCCCAACAGGAGGGCTTCCGTGATATGTTAGTGCCTGACCCATAGAAATAGCCTCAAGACTTGTTCCATAAGGTTGAATCTAGTTTCTTGTAACAAATGAGGGGACGTTTATTCGAGGCACTGCCAACATCGCCGTGTCAATTTCTCGTGACAGGTCCGGGTATCGCATATACATCGCAAGACACCATACGAAAGTCATCACTTTCAAGTTGGTAGCATGCATGTCAGATGTGAGCCGTGTCTGGTGCGATATTTGGCTGTATTGTACTCCATATCTTGGGGGAATCTTGAAGCAGCTTCCGATATGGTTACTCTACAATGGCCTCTTCGGTGCTTGCCGCTACTTCTTGGTCCATCTCATGAAGTACCTGGTCCATTTCCGCCTCCGTGGCCTCTAGGCCTTCAGAACTCATCAGCTTGTTATCTTTGTCCTCGGCTACAGAGAAATTCTGGTTAGTACGTGGTCATATCAGGGGCAACTCTTGTTTTCAAGAGGGGACTCTCTTGGCTTACTTCGAGCTTCTACAAGTAAGTTGTCTTGTACTTCGCAGTCGGTAAGAACGGAACCATCACCAATAACACATCGCTTCCCCAGGATGCATTTGGTGAGCTTGCATCCTTTTCCTACGACAACACCCTCCATTAGTAGACACTGTGAAAGCTTGGCGCCTTCCATAATCTGGCAGTTTGCCCCAATAACAGATTCCTTTATGGATGTCTTTTCCTCAACTGTAACGTTTTCGGCAATGAGGCTGTCTTGCTTGGTGATAGTTGTTCGCGGTTTGACACCTTCCGGGTAGGCAATTTTCCTGGCATGGGCGAACGGTGACGGCGCATCGGAACCAGCTTCTTCGATAGAAGGGAGCTTTGCCAGTTGAAGAGAAACTGCTAGTAGAAGTTGTGCGGTGTCCGCGCGCCGTAGGATTGACCCAGGCTCCTGACCTTTGTTTGGGTGAACGTAGGCCAGAATTGACGGTGGTTCAAATCTTGACGGGGTTGCAGCAGAGCCGGTCTTATCCTTTGTCTGCAGGATTGTTGCAGGTGCCGCTGCTACTGAGGATGTACTTTCTTTCGCCTCTTCTTGGTTGTCATGATTGGAGTCAGGGGACGAGGCACGGCCTGCCAACATGGATTCAGCTCCTTCTTCGGGTCTACCTTCTTCGCAGACCTCTCTGAAATTCAGCTTCTCTGCCAGTCCAGGCTGCCAACCAGCCTTGGCCCACCAGCCCACAACATCCTCACCAATGCTTTCCAGGCGTTCGTTCTCTTGTATAAGATCCAAAATCCATCTGGGAAAGATGTAAATGTGGGCGTCTCTGTGGGTAGTGTACATGCGAACTCGAGGGTTTGCCTTGATCAAGCCATGTCGAATAGGAAGCGCTTTTTTCTCTTCAGTAAGGTCATTGAGAGAGTCGGTAGGCATCGAATAAACCAGTTTTGCTATATTTGGCAAGACAGATCCTTTCGGTGATAAGGCCGAAGACTCCCGCAAAGGTGTTGTGGCAATGAAATCGGTTTCTTCTCCTTTAACGACTGTTGCGCCCTTCGTATTATACCACACTCCGAGTCCTCCGCTTGGGCCAGTTGGGTGTCCATTGGAGAAGCCTCTCGTGCCAAGGAGGTCAGTAAGGCTTGCTGATTTCACCATCCAGGCTTGAAGAAGCTGTTCACCACCAAGTTCACAAACCAAGTCACATGGAAGAACAATGAAGTCCCCCTTTACTAATTCCCTGACTTCTTGGAGCCTTAGGATCTCGGCTGTGCCGGTGTTTTGGCTGAGCTCAACGGGCGCCAGGATATCTGGTCGCGGAAAAGGTAGCGTTGTAAGGTAAGGGTTGGTGTTGAAAGCAGCAGTCAAGGCTTTTGAGGCGGATGGAGGGCATATTAGGGTAATGCCTGTGACTGTTAGCCTTCACAGCCCTCAACAGCAAGTTCATTCCTCGTAGAAAATTCCAGCAAGAAAGGAGAAAGTGTGATAAATAAACTCATTTGAAACCCATGAAAAAGAAATGACCTGAGGATCAGAATGCAACCAGTTACGACAAAAATGCAATGCAAAGACAAACAGAGTTTAGAATACACATACTGGTGATGCCTGTGCGGAGACAGAAATCGATGGGATACCACACCATTGGCCTATTGGCAATAGGCAGCAGGGCCTTTGGATTCTCATCTGGATTTGACGTGAAGGTCGGGAAAGATGAGCCAGGCCCGCAGAGAATAAGGGCCTGAAGCCCAGTTGAGGGCATCGATGTGGCGTGAGGCATCTTGCTTTCAAGATCTTCGTTTGTGGGCAGTGGCGGGGTTGCAGGCGGGATTGTGTCACTGAAATAAGCTGAGGTTCGCGTGGCCGCCACCTAGGATGACTGAGGCGATAGGATACACCACGATAGGGGTCGAGATTCCAGGGGAAGTCGACGAGGTCCGTGAATATATCAACAGCTGTTGAGTGAGTTTGACCCGAGGACGAAGAAGAGTCATAAGGCTGTTCTGAGGCCATAGATGGAAATGTGGGATGGTGTGGCTTGCAAGATGTGGCTGACCAGATGTGGCTAAGCGAATGTGGCTGACAAGGATGCCCAGGTTCACGTGCGCTCAGCCTCAGTGGCTCGGGAAATCCAGTGACCAACAGAGCCTCGGGATCCGCGCAGGCGCGTTACTGGGAACATCGATAGCCCACATTGCATTGTTGACATCGTATCGCACCCCCAGCCACCAGACTTGTTGCGACACAACGAGCATTATCTCCCCCACCCCTAAGCACGCATTTCACACCTCGCATCGACATATGCACGACAGACTATCGCATCCAGAGGCAGGGATTGATCATCACCAATCTCATCCGGACGAGTTGGCTGAACCTCGACAAGCAATGCGACACCACTCCGACTAAATGTCGCCTCCCTACAACCGGTACGACGGCGGATCCTCCCGCTCGCGGCGAGGTGTCTGGAGCCATTGGGTACCGCTCATCGTCACTGTCACCGTCGCCACTGCTGGCGTCGCTGCTTGGGTATGGAGCCAGCGGAAGGATGGCTCGGAGGACTCTGCTGAGCCTGAAGCCGACCTCGACTATGACAACGCGGATTACGGCGATAATCCGGCCTACGGCGCATCGGGGGATAAGCGACGATCGCAACAACCTCAACTTCCTGAGCCGACCCATGGCCTCCTTGAGGCACCACCGGATAGCTCTGCGGCGGGCTGGGGAACTCGGGTGACGAGCGCTCTGCGGCGGACCCCTAGCCCTCAGCAATTCCTCGATTCGACTGGGAAAACCGTCGCTGCCGGGGTTGCCGCCGCTGGCGCGGTGGTAGGCAAGGCTCTGGCATCTATTCGCGAAGAAGACAGGCCAGAGATGGAGAAGAATCCCTGGTCTGAGGAAGTCAATGCCAAGAAGGAAAGGCCAGCACTAGTATCTTCGGATAAGAGGAGGAAGACCGTTGCTGTTGTCGTTTCAGCCGACACACATATCACAGACATGGATGACGACGAATCTCATGAGCACGCAGTAAGTGCGGCCGGCCCTAAGGCTTGAGAGTCCGCTAACCATCTGGCAATCTAGTCCATCCTATCACACATTCCTCGGCATAATGACTTATCTGCGATCAAGCTATTCATCTTGATCTATGCACCAGGTTTGAAGGAAACTACGGTTGACATTTCTACGAGTAATCGTCCGCCTCCTTCGCTCAGCTCATCATTCTCTCACATTGGACATGATCAAGCGCAGACCCCTGGTGACGAGACCAGAAGCCCTATGTATGTTGCCTTGCCTATGCCCCAACTTGACGGAGATTTCTAATTGTTTTTATTTAGTCTTGGTGCCTCTGGAGAAAGCACCGTGTTTAATGCTGTCTACTCGCAGGCATTGACCCTCGTGGATAAGGAGACCATGATCCTTCCATTCACCTCACTGAATGGCCACACTCATATCCTTCGTCACCTGCAACCAGAAGTCATCTACCTCCAGGAGTCCCTTGCTGGCGACAGTGGAAGTTTCATTACCAATCTCCAAACCTGGCTTCGTCATGATGTAATTTTGGTTGTTGGAGCTGAGAGCGGATCAGGTGGCCTCGCTGACAGTGAGTCCGAAGCAGAGAGGGCAGGGAAGCCTGAAAAGTGGTGGCAAAGGCCAGAGCGAGTCGGTCGTGGACGCGGCATCGTTGTGGTTGATGGTATGCGCGTGCATGATGATTGGACGCGTCGGGTTCAGGGTCGGGAATGAGACGGAGGTGTTGCTCTGGTATAAAAGGTAGGGGGCTGTCATGAACGGAATCGAAGATACCACCACGTGGAACTGCTTTGTATGTATATAGTTGTGCTGTTTTTCTTTTATGTTTGCCCGAGTTATGATGATCGATGGACCAGTGGCACTGGTTCAAGCGAAGGCGGAAGCGCTTTCAAAACATAGTGTTTATTTATTTATGAGAATCAAATGATGGATGCTCAACCACGCGACGTGAGGTTTCTGATAGCCGTACCTGGCTTCCTAATATTAGTAGCATGATTTATAGGAAAAGGAAACCATGGTTAGTTAAGGAGCCATTACTTCGCAGTACGAATAGAGTCAAATGTCAAAGGGTAAGAGTTGATGTCGCATATGGCTTCGTCACGTGACGATGCGCAACGACCAACCTGCTGACCTTGTCGCTTGTTCCTAGTCTGTTGCCTCTCCAAGACGTCTGTCCTGTCCAACCTGAAAGCATCGGCGGCGCTCCGTCAAATGCCCGAGACACGACACCTCAAGCACTCGCGAAATCCAACCCACAATCGCTTCGTCGTCCGAGCCGAGCCATTTCGCATCTTTTATGACGTCTGTCCATGGAGTCTTTCTAGGTCTCTGCCCCTTGCGCCGCGCTCCCCGGCCTCCCCATCGATCGACTCCGCAGCCCACTAGCGTCGTGGCGCGACTCCATCATCACGTCCTCAGCGACCTCGACATCAATTGAGAAATCGTCGTAGATGTTTGCGCCCAAGCCCGATATTCACGCCGAGTCAGTGTGGTAAAAATAGGCGGAGAGAAGCATCCAGCAGCTCAGGCGCGCCGTCGTCGTGGTGTGAATCCAAAGCACGATGGCGCCGACCAACGCCACCACCATTCAACAAAATGTCACGACCAAGGTGAAGCGGCCGATCCCGCCGGGCATCCAGACGAATGGGGTCGCATCGTCTGCATCATCCCCCTCGCCCTCCCTGTCGAATAAGAAGCCTCCGCCGAGCGCGAAGCAGCCGCCGAATTCCGCCAGCGAGCGCAGCATAACCACATCGACCGTACGGCCGGTCAATCGGACTCGTCGCGAGGCTCCATCGCAGATGATGGGGAGAAGCTCCAGAAACAGTGCAGGCATGCGGTCGGCATCCTTTCTTGCAGATATGGCCATCCAGGACCAGGAGCCCCCACCATACGGTACCGCACCTTCGCCTCGCGCAAAAAGTCGTGTGTCGCGTTGTTGCATTGCTAACATGAACGTCAAGTTGTCACCAATGATTATATCCTCAAGAAATTCGCAGGGCAACCCCCATCGCTGGTAGTCCATATGCATGCGACTCACTTTCGGTTTGACGGCCAAGACGGCATGTTCCAATACAAATCGCCTATGAAACTCTTTCTCGAGCACCTGAGGAGTCGCACAGTTCCCCACGATCTTCTGGAGTACTTTATCCAGGGCAATGTACCGTTCTACGATGGATGCCTCTTCGTGCAAGTTCATGACCACAAGTCAGTAGCCCAGGCAACAAAAGGCGTGAAGCGGCCGTCATCTGCATCCAGCACAGTCGTGCCCTCGTCAATTCACAACTACAACCAATGGTTGACGCCATCTCCCTTTGTTCCCTTCCCAAAGGAAGAAGGTAATCCCGCGGATGGAAAGGCCAAGGTTGAAGAGGATATCAAGGAGAAAACCACAGAAGAGAAGGATAAGGAGGACATGCCTGCACCGAGTGCGCCGTCAGATGGCTCAAAGGGCAAGACCACCTCGAAACCCAAGATCTTTACCGTCGTCCTACACCCTACCCCCGAAAGTCTGCAGATGGACCTTTTGATCAAGGCCACAACGTCAAGGGGAGCTGGAGAAGGAAGAGGGAATGATACACCTGCGTTGGCTCCACCATCAACCCCTCTATCTCTGGTTCCACCCACACCAACAACATCAAATATGCCGCCACCAGCCAAACGGCAAAAACGGGAAAAGACTGAGATCGACGGCAGCAACATTCATGCTGTTGAGGGGCAAATATTACGCATAACTAATGCACCATTGATGCTAGAGCCTACAAAGAGCATTGAAGAGACGGTTGCCTTGCTTGAGGCCATGACTCATCCCAAACATTCAGAACCTCCACCGCAGCCGAAGGCTCGAAAGAGGACTGTTGCCGAGATGGCTGCCGATGAAGCTGCTGCCGCGGACCAGGAGCGCTATATGCTGGTGCTGGATGACCGACTGGCATCCAGCGGCACAGGTGCCCAGGGTGCTGGTGGAGCGGATGGGGACGCCTCAACCGGCACCTCCACGTTTGAGCCGAGATTCGAGCGCTTCAAAGTCATTGAGGATATCAAGCGGGAACACGCCGAGAAGAAGGAACAGGAGAAGCTTAAGCAGGCAGAAAATGATCGAAAGCTTCAACTACAAAGGCAGCAGCAGCAGCAGCAGCAGCAACAAGAGGCGGCCCAGAGGCAGGCTGAGGCAGAAAGAGCCAGGAGAGAGGCGGCGGCTGCTGCTGCTAGAGAGAACCAGATACGTCATGCCGAGGCACAACGGCAAGCAATGGCTGCTCGTGCCGCAGCATCCACACCAGCAGCTCAAAACAACCACTCGCCGAACATGAGCCAACCGCAGCATGCCCACCCTACTCAGAATGGAGCGGCGCTCAACAGTATGGCGAATGGAGTTCAGGCCGGCCCTCAAAATACGATGCAAAATGGAATACCTGGGCCGCCACAGGCACGGTTCCAGGCTCAAATGTCACAACCCCCTGCGTCCTCCCCAGTCATCCGACAAGGCACCCCTCAAAACATATCATCACCAATGGTTGGGAGTGTTCCCATGCAACAAACCAACTCTAGTATGGCAGCAAGCCCTCCACGACCATCTTCTGTTGTCCAGAACCCACAAATGTCTGTTCCTATGTCTCATAACATGTCTGCTAGGGGCAGCCAACAGAGCCATCCATCCGGCACTCCGCGCATACCTCACTCGACGCCGAATATAGCCCATGGAACTCCGATTGCTCGGCCCGCAATGGTCGCAACTCCACGTATGACCCAAGCGAGTCCTCCTCCTAACATGATGGCTCAAAACTCGCAAATGGGCCAAGTCATGATGATGAACAACCAAGCCATGAACCAGCATAACCCCCAGGTTATCGCGCAGATGGCAGCACAACAACGAGCAGCTATTGCCCAGCAGCAGCAGCAGCAGCAGCAGCAAATGGCGGCTGCTTTGCAAAACGGTGCTATGAACGCTAACATGAACGGCCAAGGCATGTCACCGCAGCAGCAACAAATGATGCAACTGATGCAACGACAGATGATGATGCAGCAGCAACAGCAGCAACAGCAACAGCAGCAACAGCAACAACATCAGCAGCAACAACAACAACAACAACAACAGCAACAACAGCAACAGCAACAGCAGCACCAGCAATGGGCACAGCAATATGCCCAACAGCTGCAGAATATGCAGGGCAACCAGTTGCGTCAAATGACTCCGCAAATGCAGGCCCAATTACAACAGATGGCTCGAATGGGACAACTTGGTGGACAAATGGGCAATATGATGCAAAGACAGCTTAACGGGCAGATGATGAACGGAAACAACGTAAACATGCAGGCCCTGGCGATACAAATGCAAATGCAGCAGCAGCAACAACAACAACAGCAACAGCAACAACAGCAGCAACAACAACAGCAACAACAGCAGCAACAACAACAGCAACAACAACAGCATCAAGCTCAGAACCCCCAACAAGTACACCAGCAGATGAACGGCAATGCTGTGCAAGTCCAGATGCAGAATCAAGCTAGGGCGATCTACACTCGGCTAATGCAGGGTGCCGCGGCTAAGTTTGGTGGACCCGAAAATGTCCCTCCAGATACTGTCGAGAAGATTAGGCAGTCTTCTCTCAGCCAGGCTCAGCAGCTGGTGCGAGAAGCGATGCAGCGACGGGGGGCAGCGGCACAACAGCAAATGTTGCTTCAGCAGCAGCAACAGCAACAACAACAACAAGCTGCGATGCAAGGAATGGGGGGCATGATGGGGCATCAAGGGATGTAACGATATCGAGAGAGTTGTGGATTTTTCAAGGGCTGGCTTCAACGAATGGTAAAGACGAAGATGAGTTGGCTTTCACGGATCTTGGAGTTTCAGGGGTGATTGGCACATCGGCATCGGACTGGCTACCGCGTTTGGGCAAGGTTGTTTAATACCCTGAGGGATGATGGTTTTTTGTTTTGTTTTTTTGAGGCCGGACTACTATTACTATGGTGTTGCGCGAGCGGTTTGGTCATCTCTTTTGGTTTCTTATGCTGGACGCCGCACTAAAAGATGGTCTAGCAAGGCGTTGGGATCGAGTTAAGAGGTTTATGTCCATGTAGAATACTAGCCTGGCCGTCGAATTCTGGCGGCGGAACTTGGTTTGCTGTACGGAGTACGAAGAGCAGTGATAGGAGTACGAGTACTGGTAGTAGGAGTATCATTAAGTAGTACTCCGTATTCCAGTTGCAATGCGAAATGGAATGGTATAAAGCATTCGCATGCACAAATTGCTTCTCATTGGTATGGATTTATGCATTTATGCTCATCCCTATCATTTGATATCGATATCGTCATGGTCACGTGCCCCGGCCTCATCGGGAGCTGATGTAATATGACGGAAGCTGGTCACGTCAACGCCATAAGCCATGCTCGTGAAAGCTCAACGTGACTCGAACACATCGACAAGCTGAAGCGATTCCTCGCATTCATTCTTTTACAAAGCGCCTGCGCCGTCTGCCTGGGGCCATCACCCTTTCTGTTTCTTCATCAGCGCTTTGCTGATTTAATCATCTTTGCTCCCTACGAAGCACGCAGTGTCGCCGCCTTGTCTTCTCGATGCATCGTCCTCAGTCGTCAGCGCTTCTTCTCTCCCTTCTGCTCGCGCCTTTGCAGGCCTCGGCTATGCTGGACTGCAAAAAGGTGCTGGTAGATGGCCATAACTTCGATCTTTCCGAGCTAGGCGGCCCTCACTCCGTAGTGACGTCGCGATACGAGTCCAGCACGGATGCCCACCAGAACACCACCTACACCGTGGACATTTGTCAGCCGTTGAAAAAGAGCGGCAAGGCGAAGAGTAAAGAGGAGTGCCCGAATGGTACAAGAGGTAGGTGTTTATTCTATATTTTCTGCATTTCTTTCGTTTGTTACCCAGCTGCCTTCTTTTTGCTCCCTTCCTAGCCTAGCCTAGCCTAGCTAACGACGGCATCAGTGTGTGCCATCACCCGCTTCCTCAAAGGGGACCAGGATTCAGTGTCCAAGGTCGTCGCGATAGCCGGAGGTCTCGAGAACGCCGGAGGATCTCAATTCGAGCACGAGGTAACGAGGCTCAAAACCAGCGATTCGAACTCGGATTCCCAGAAGGAAGGCGTGAGGTTAGTCCTCAAGGGTGGCAAACACCCTCTTACCGGGCCAGTCAAGGAGCGGAGAGAGCAGAAGGCTGTGATCGAATTCATATGTGACCCCAACAAGAAGGGAACCGAAGCCGAGTGGGAGACGGAAGACAAATACGTAAAACCCTCGACAGTTCGGCAGCGAGCGGATGACGGCAAGGACGACAAGGGCAAGGACGACAAAGGAAAGGACGACAAGGGTGATAAAGGCGGTAAAGATGAGAAGGGTGATAATGGCAATAACGAGGACTCATCCATCGAGCACCAGTTGAAGAAGGAGAATGCGGCTCTCGTTTGGGAAAGCTACGCTGCGGAAAAGGATGTCGACGTCTTGCGGCTTACTTGGCATACCAAGTTTGCTTGTGAGAAGCGGGATGGTGGTAACAACGACAAGGACGGGGACGAGGGTGGCAATTCCAGCTCTCATTGGGGCTTCTTCACCTGGTTTGTTATCATGTACGCTCAAGTCCCCCACCCCCTGCGAACAAAATACCTTTCTAACAGAAAATCTTTAGTCTCTTCCTGGGCATTGCCGCCTACCTGATCTTTGGATCCTGGCTCAACTACAACCGATACGGCGCGAGAGGTTGGGATCTGGTGCCCCATGGCGACACCATTCGCGATATCCCCTATCTCATGAAGGACTGGACTCGCCGAGTCCTGAACACGGTCCAGGGGGCGGGCAGTCGAGGAGGTTACAGCGCTGTCTAAAGACGCATGGTTTACGGCTGGGATATTATACGGGGCTGGGAAAAGACGGTTGCGACAAGGCTGTACGATGCTTGGGGGCTCTTGGGTTGTTAATCCCTTGTCGGACCGGCAAGGCGGCGTTCTGGTTGCATACTGAGACTCGTCGCGTTTGTTTGGACGGACCTTGTAGAGTTTGTATTTCTGTTCCTGTTGTCATTCATATTACCATATGATGTAGTAGCCATCTCGCCTGTCAAACTGGCGCTTTTATTTCTCGACACGCGTCGAAGCTATGTCATCATGCTCTCCATGCCGCACAGGCCAATGGGGTGAGCGATAACGGAGCTTTATCGATAACGCGTGCGAGGTAGCTGTAAATAATCTCTCCCCCACGCTCTGCAAACCATCCTGCATCTACAAAGCACACACACACACACACCCATTCTTTGTTCACCAGGTCCATATATAGGTGCGCAATTGGGAAAGATATGGCTCTGAGTTTACCGCTTCGACGCCAGGCGGCTGTTTTGGCCAGGTCATGCACCATTGGCTGCGCCAGACTACCTGGTCGGACATTCTCCTCGACCCGAGCTTCGCTGAACTTGGTGAGCTGGAACTCGATTCAATCCCCTCTATGCGATCAGTGGCTGACATGTAGAAGCGAGATGTGTCACTCCCGAACGCCGATCCGACTCCGGACTCCTCCAGCGCCGCCCCTGTAAACGAGCATGCTCCATACATGGTCGCAACGTACGTTCGACCACCGCCTGTCTTCGCCAAGGGCTCGGGCTCGTGGCTCTGGGACATTGATAATCGCAAGTACCTCGACTTCACAGCTGGCATCGCCGTGACAGCTTTGGGCCACTGTGACCCAGAGGCTTCGAAAATCATCGCCGAGCAAGTGAGTTGTCCAACACCGCGGTGACTCATCCCCAGCCAGTGAGGGCCTGTGACTAACACCAGAGAACCACGCCCCAGGCCCAAACTCTTATCCACGCGTCGAACCTGTACTATAACCCTTGGACTGGCGCCCTGTCGAAGCTCCTGGTCGAGAAGACACTCGAGTCGGGATGCATGCACGAAGCCTCGAGGGTGTTTGTCTGCAACTCGGGTTCAGAGGCCAACGAAGCTGCCATCAAGTTTGCGAGAAAGGCCGGCAAGATCGTGGACCCATCCGGCAACAAGACCGAGATTGTGTCATTCCAGAACGCCTTCCATGGCAGGACCATGGGTTCTCTCTCCGCGACGCATAACCCCAAGTACCAGAAGCCGTTTGCGCCCATGGTTCCCGGATTCAAGCTGGGAACGTACAATGACGTCTCGGCGATCAATGAGCTCGTGAACGACAAGACTTGCGGTGTCATTATCGAGCCGATTCAAGGTGAAGGCGGCATCTACGCTAGTTCCGAGGAGTTCATGGTGGCCCTTGGCAAGCGATGCCGCGAAGTCGGCGCCGTCCTAATCCATGATGAAATCCAGTCTGGTCTTTCTCGCACAGGCACGTTGTGGGCGCATGGCAATCTCCCCAAAGAGGCTCACCCTGATATCCTCACGACGGCCAAGGCCCTCGGCAACGGATTTCCTATCGGGGCCGTCATCGTCAACGAAGCCGTTAGCGACAAAATCAAGGTCGGCGACCACGGCACTACCTTCGGCGGCAACCCCTTGGCATGCCGACTCGCCCACTACCTTGTGACCAGACTATCCGATCCGCAGCTGCAGGAGGGCGTCCTAGCAAAGTCCAAGGTGTTCCGGGGCCGATTCGCCAAACTACAAGCTCGCTTCCCGGAGCTGATTTCCGAGGTCCGAGGCAGGGGCCTCATCTTGGGTCTGCAGTTGACTGCGGATCCGAACCCCATTGTCCAGGCTGCTCGTGAGAGGGGCCTCCTGGTCATCACTGCGGGAACCAATACACTGCGGTTCTTGCCGAGCCTGGTCATCAGCGAGGATGAAATCAACCATGGGCTTGACATCTTGGAAGATGCTATTGCGGCTACGCGCTCGTAGGCCACGAGACATGGCGTTGCTTTTTCTTGTCTGTTTAAAAAATCTTGGGTAGGGTCTATTAGCGCGCGTTATGGATGGGTGGTTTGTGATGATGAAAAATATTTATAGAGATGCATGCAATGACTACGGTTTCGCGATGGGAACATGACTTGAAGGATTGATCACAAAACGAGGCGAGATGGGTGACTCAAACAAACGCTCTCATATATTTGTTATGACAATATCTCTCTGTTCAAGCGGCCAGCGCCATATGCGATAACATGCATGCTATGACACAAGGCAACCTGAGTGAAATGGCGTGGACGTATATCACATTCATTACTTGGCGGTTTTAGCAAACGGCATGGGTCTTGCCCGTCTTGCCCTGGAGGGAGTGTCCCTCGCCCTGTCATGCATATGTCAGACTCAACGATGGTACAATGCATCTCGCTCGAGGAAAAGGCAGACATACCTTATAATGGTGTGAAGGTTTGTGGTGCTTCGTATGCCTGACCCTACCAGCCGAAGTGAGGTGATCCCGGATATACTCCTCCTGCATCCTCACCATCTCAGAATCTGTCTTCTCCATCAATCCGATGCAGAGCTTGATGTCGCTGATCAACATATCACATCTGCTCTTGGAGAAGTCCTCTCGCACTACCACACGCAGCATCTTCATCTTCTCAGTGTGCGGCGCCATTGTGTACGCCGGGACGACCCAGCCGCGAGAGCGCAGGTGGTGTGCCAGAGTAAATTCATCATAATGCCTATCCCTGCCACCGTCATTCTTACCCTTGAAGCGGAAGGCAACAAGAGGGAGGCCGCGGCCAGAGCGCTCTGACATGATGGCGAAGCCGAGGGCCTCGAGAGCGTCGGTGAGGTAGTCGGCGGTGCGAGTGAGGTTGCTCATGATGGACTGATAGCCGCGCCTGCCGAGGCGGATGAGTTGGTAGTATTGGCCAATGACTTGGGATGCTCCCTTGGAGAAGTTGAGGGTAAAGGACGATTGCTCTGCGCCAAGGTAGTTGATGTTGAAAATGAGGTCCTGAGGGAGGTACTCTGTAGATCGCCAGACAACCCAACCGACGCCGGGATAAACGAGGCCATACTATTGCATATACGAGTAAGTCATCCATTATACGTCCTTTGAGATATATTTGGCAGACGGGGGAGCAAACCTTGTGACCGGACACGTTAATAGAGACGACCTTCTCCAGACGGAAATCCCACTCCAAGTCGGGGACGACAAAAGGGGCGACAAAACCACCACTTGCCGCATCAACATGGATGGACACGTCCAAGCCTTTCTCAATCAAGAGGTCATTGACCGCCTTGACATCTTCATAGTGTCCGGTATACGTGGTGCCGAGCAGGACCGCAATCCCAATGGTGTTTTCATCGACGAGAGCCACCGCCTCCTCCGGGTCAATAACATACCGAGTCGGGGTGCAGTACACAAACTTCTCCTCGACTTCGAAATAGCGCGCAGCTTTTTCCCAGCAGACCTGAACGGCGGACGACATGATGATGTTGGGGTTTTCAGTGCTTTTGCCTTCGGCCTGGCGGCGCAGCTTCCAGCGCTTCTTCATGGCCAGAACGGCGAGCATGATAGCCTCTGAGGATCCGACACAAGAGGTGCCGATACTGCTACCAGAAGAGGCATGGAAAAGGTCGCCAATCATGTTGACACAACGGTTTTGGATGTCAGCGCACTGGGGGTATTCTTCATAGTCAATGAAGTTTTTGGAAAACGACTCGGCCATGAGCTTCTCGGCCTCATCCTCCTAGAATAGCGTGTAAGCAGATGGAATAGATAGATAACAATTGACGGATTGACAACAAACACACCATGTAAGTTGTCACAAAGGAGGCCAGACTTTTGGCCAATTAGCAAATCTATCCATTAACCCCTAGTGAGAATAGCTTACTTGAGCTTGGGATTGTTGTCCAAGCTGAGGTGATCCTTGATCATATGGTAGGCAACGTCGCGAGGCATCTGGCAGTCAGGGATATTGTGCTTGGGCAAATCCTGGGATGCGAAGCGCGTGCCGTAGACGCTGGTGGTGAATTCATCCTCATAGTTGCTGAGCTTGAGCTGCGAGAGGCTCTTGTGGAGTGGCTGCTCAACAGACAGCGAAGCGGATCCGTCCTTTGATGGCTCCTTGGATTGATCCTTGGATGGCGACACAGAGCCGGATCGAACGACAGTGCTGAGATGGACCATGTTGAGGTGTAAGTGGTATGTGCAGCTATTGGGCGGTTATTGGGGAGAAGAGGAAGAAGAGAAGTGCTATTGAGAAAAAGATGGAAGAGGAGAAGGAGGATGAGGAGGATGAGGAGGATGAGGAGGACGAGGAGGAGAAAGGAAGAGGTTATATGATGATGATGACGTCGACACGGCTTATATCAGGTATGTACTTTGTATCTATGTACATGTACTCGTACCATATATACAGGTGGTGGGCAACATATAGTACTCCATCCTCCGTACAGAACAATCAGAAATCACCATCACTGGCTTCATTGCAGGCACTCGCAACACCCGAGTCACCCCTACAGATCGAAAGATACATGCATGAGAGGAGCTATGATGAAAATGAGGGGGAGGGGGAGAGGGGGAGGGGTGCAGCCTCCGTGGCGTGAACCTGCAGCTCATTCGCCCAAAGCCCGTATCGTTCGAGAACCGGCTGCAGCAATCATATGTATGCTGCGTTGACACGGAGATCAAGGAGCTGACAGCCAATAAAGCTCAGCTATCAGACTAGTAGCTAGTAGCTATTACTAGCTACTATCTATATATCTATCTACGAGTAATATGTGACATGTAGCTTCGGTTGCATTTGACCCCTCATCGGATCTCACGGCTAGCAAAGCTGTCATTTTCTCAGCGAATGCGGTGTTTTTTTTATAGATCCCTTTTTTTCCTGCTTTCTCTTCTCTCAACGTCATCATCAAAGCTTGGTCGATCGATCCTCATGTGCCGGCGACCCGATATCCGACATGGGTTGGTGGTGGCGTCTTGCCGGTGCGATTGGTTTGTGGGGTTGATTGACAGCATCATTCATTCTGTGGACTAGATAACAACAACAATAGTTCACGCCACTATAGGCATAGAAATGGGCCATTAGATATTCGGGATTGCGGGGTTTATCAATCGCGAGTTTTCCGAGTTGGTTGAGAGTGATCCAAAGTTTCATTTACTAAATGACATGAGGCGCTCTATGTACTTCGTACTCCGTATGCCATATACAACACGTAGAAAATATGTCTGTCTGCCCTCTTAACCATATGTCTCGTACAGTCTAGTCGTCAAAATCAATAACTCATGCTCAATCATCATCTCCCGTGCCCGTCAACCCGCTCGCCAGCCCTTGCATTCTCCGTCCAAGCAAGTCATCCGAGCTCGTCAGCTTCACCAGACTCTTATTTCCCCTCAGTATCCTCTTAATCCTCTTTGCGTTCCGTTCCGGCTGCTGTTGCCCGTCTCCGTCAACCCGTGATGGTGATGTTGGCCCTGCATTATCACAGGACTTATGCCCGTTCACCTCCACAGGTTGCGTCAATCCCCTACCCCGTGATAGTTTCGTCATACTAATCTCCAACGGCTTGTCTTCGTCGCCACTCGACTCGGCCACGGACTGTCGTCTACCGCGTGCAATGACTGTCTCTTCCCTAGCTGGTGGTGGTGGAGCTCTGGCTTGCTCGGCCCGCTGAGTCTCTGCGTCAACAAATAGTTGATCAAACCACCCTGCGCTGCGCTCAAAGTGCTTCCAAGCTGGAGGGTATACGCCCGGAAATTGCATAAAGCCGTGCGAGGTGCCAGGTATAAGCATGACCTCGGCGACCTCGGTGTCATCAAACGTCCAGTCCTTGTCATCCCTGGCCGAGGGGGGGAGATTCTGTCGCGCGGCGGCCTCCTTGGCCCTCCTCAACCGCCCAGCAAAAACAACTGTATCGTCGACCAAGGGATCTCGCTCTCCCGTCATAAAGTACGTCTTGGGGAACTTGGCCAACAGGTCCTCAGGCGCGAGTACGGGGCTGAGAAGATAGTCTTGTGAAAAGTCGGGTCGGTTATGCGCGCCGATGTAGAGGATGATCATGGCACGCATCAGTTCTGGGGTCAGTACTCGGTCGTTAAAGTACGAAATCATCGACGAGGTCGCCAGCCGAGTCCTCATTGGTTCAGCGTGGTGGGACATGCTACTACTATTCTTTGTGCCATTGGGACTTTGTGAGCTGCTCAATGACCGCGGGCCGGTGTGTGAATACTCAGGTTGGGGGCTAAGTGTAAGTGTCGTCAACACCGAGGTTGGTTTGGGCGTGGGGCTCCCATCATCATCGTCCGAGTGGTGTGGTGTTCCGACGAGATCGTTGTACTGCATGCTCTTCCGCCTCACGATTGACTTGTTGGTCTTTCTCATCCTTCGGTCTCTAATCAAGGACATTTGCTCATCCGTCATCCAGATGCCAATGTTCATATCCAGGGCAGGATAAAAGCATACTAGTCCCTCCGGGGGAGGCAGTTTATCTGTGCTGGAGAAGCGGCGGAAATGGCTGCTGCTAGTCTCAAGAATCATCAGGGTGGAAGACACAGCGAGATTTCCACCAGCACTATCGCCAGTAACAATGATTCTCGGCACCTCCTTGCCAGACATGCCAATGCATCTGCCCCGAGTCTTGATAATCGTCGCATAGACATCGAAACACTCGTTCAGGGCATAGGGGTACGGGTACTCTGGCGCTTTCTTGTAGTCGAGACTGAGGATTGGAAGCCCCGTCTTAGCAGCCCAAGCGAACAGTTTGTCGTCGTTGCAACGAGGGTCCATGGCTACGAATCCTCCGCCTGGAATGTCCAAGATGAGCTTGCTGTGATGCGCCAACTCTGCGAGAGGCCCGTCATAGTATAGCCATGCCGAAACCGGGTCCTTGTAGTCGCTGTTGGACGGGCGCGGGATGCGAACCTGTCTGGGGGGCCACCTTGTGAACCTGGGCCGCATCAGGCGCTGCAAGAAGCCAAGATACGGCGTCGTTCCCTTGTTCCATGCAACCCGCAAATGCTCGACAGTGAGCATTCCGCGGACCTTGCGGACCTTTTCGTCCGCCCTCTCCGCCGCCACAAGGTAGAAGAGAGAAAACACGATGCTAGCCAGATCGCGTAGCCATTTGGTCCGAATTTTCATGGCGGTCCAGAACCCAGCGTCCAACGCAGTCAAGACCCACGTCGCGCGGAAATATGTGGTGTCGTACATGTTAGCCATGGGTTCCGCACTGGCCAGACCGACGAGAGCACTGAAGTTTCGAGCGGCATAGAGGTATAGCATGGTGATGGCGACGGTTTGCCATGCTGTCAGGCGCCTGGAGAAGAACCGCGAAAGCGTCTGCGCCCCGGGCGGGCCATGTTTGTGGCCTCTGGCTATCTCGTTAGGAAGGGTTCCGTGGTATCAAAAGGGCATCGACTTGCCTGTATAGATAAAAGGTCCAGAATGACAGTACGGCCAAGACCTGCAAGCGCCGCGACTTGGATGAGGGCCGTCCGAGGACGTGGTCTATCATTTTATACAGAAGAGAAGCAACGAGAACGCGATCTATGTGCGATCCCTGGACGTGATAATGTGTACGTGAGCGGTGCGATGGTCTATGAATTCGGATCGGCGCATCATCTGAAGCCGAAGCTCGGGACTGTCCCCTTCAAAGGACTGTCGTCACTGCGGTAATCAAGTTCCAGGGAGGTTCGCAGGACGTCGTATTCGTGCGTGTGCGTGTACGTAAAGAGGCGATAATCTCGTAGGGGCACCGCCTTTCGAGTACGGCACAATGGCCGGGAGTGCTGCCGAGGAGTAGGAGTAGGAAGAGGACAAGAAATTGGTCACGATTCGAGGCCGCATTAGCTGGGTCAGCAAGGCTGGGTTGGCAGCGGCACATGCCATACTGCACACTGGGCTGTCGGTAGCAGTCTCGGCTCGAATGGAGCGTTTTCATCACCTCGTGACAGTGCAACGTGGTTATTATGTCTGGTTTTTGACATGTGAAACCCCAAATCCGCGCGGAGCCTTTGTCTATTAGTGCTGTTTTATACGGTAGCCGTAGTAGATGGCTTGACACACAGCCAATGATATCGCTGCCCATGAGGATTTGACATCCCACCCTTGTAATACCCCACGATCTACTCCGTACTCCGTAATACTCCTCCATACTCCGTACAAGGGTCCCCCAAATTCCAGAACCAGATGGCTGTTGACCTTTTTTTTTGTTCGCTTCACAACTTTGCTCAATGCGGAATAAAGTCACTATTTTCGATGTACGGATGATTCATTCATCCTTTTTTAAAGCTGTACAGTCTACCCCTGAATTATTCATCGGCAGTGACTTACCGCATGACTTTTAACTAGGTATGTAGTAGAGAGCTTTAGTTAGGCAGGGATAGATAGATACTCTAAAATACATCTACAAATATAGATATAACATGCTAGCTCAGGTATAGAAAAGTCACTCTAATAACGAGTGTAACTATTACTCTATACACCTCTAGCAACAGTAAATCCACCAAGACAATTCAAATAACAGAACAGCTTGATAGCTTCCTAGATAGCAATTATGGCCTTGTTAATCGCTTTCCTAGCTATTTGACGATACTGATCATTTCTAACCATCCATAAAGTACCCCTTTATCTAAACTAATGCATAATTATACTGTATAATGTTAGGAAGGTACGTATCTTGAACCTTTACCGGTTAAGGGAGCGCTAAGGAATAATTCAGGGGGCACTCCGTAGACTGCATATGTCTAGGACTTGGCAGTGGGTAGGCCTATCAACTGCGGTCCCTTGACAGAGTACTCGTATTAGTTATTACTGACTCGCTCGATGAACGATTAAGGCTGCTCTGTTCCTAAGAGTCGACTGATCCATCAATCGAGGGGAAATGTCTGGATTCTTCTGTTCATCTCCCAGGGCCTACGAGTAATGTCATAAGCAGACATACTCAAAAACTCCATTTTACGAGCTATGACGTGATGCTGGAAAATGAGCACCGCATGCGTCATTGCTGCCTCTCATTCCCAGAGGTCGAAAAGGGTTAGCCACCACAACTAAACTCGGGGCATTCATGATTCCGTGGAATTTTGATAGACCTGGACGACGATTATTAGTGGTAGAGCCTTTGTGAATGGTATTCTGCGGCATTGTGTATCCCCATTGGCTCACTCTCCCGGCCTTTCCAAGCGCGTCGGCATAGCGCTCCGACCTCCATTCTCAGAGGGGTATGTACATGTCATCCTCTCTAAGATCTGTTGCCTATATGTACTATGCAGTATTAGTGGTATTATCATAACAACCCTCTCCAATGAGTTGTCACCATTGGACGGACGTTGAGCAGTGGGAATCGAATTCGATCTAATATTGGGCTTATTTCTGTGTTCACCGTTCATGATTTACAAGCGTATCCATAGGCACTCGAAGCTTGGCACATCAGCAGCTCAAAAATACGAGATCGCCTGGGTCTCCCATGAAAATTAGGTCCGATACGGTGTACTTCGCTTCGTACGAAAAAAAAAAACGTGTCGGGTCTAAGAGGACTGTGGCCACCAGAACTGAGACAGATTGGTCCTTTCGTAGAGCCTCCAATCTCTATTTGGAAATGCCAGTGCCGATCTGACAGCCCAGCTAACGCCAAAGACGGCCGATCTCACGGATTTTTCCTAGCGATCTCATCAACCGAGATTTGAACAGGGATGTAGGAAACCTACGCTCAGCTGCTGCTGTTCGGCAGCTCTGTCAGTTCAATTGATAATGCAGGCCTACGAGTAATACTGCCAGGAACAGAAGGGTTAGACATTCGTTGGGTGGATGGCGCCATAATATAAAAGCATCCCTATTGCCGCCTCTTCACTTGAAGCTGGCCCTCAAGATTCCTTACCATTGAAATCGACTCCCAAGATGGCTCCCCTCCGCAAGTTTATTGCCGTTGCTGCTCTTCTCGCAGCTCCATGCTCCGCCGTGGACCCTGCTGCCGTGTACGATGGAGGACTCAATAGCACAAGCTCCAAGATCCTGCTGAACATTGGCAATGGCGGTGCCGGCCAGAGTGGGCTTGTCAAAGGTATGACCTACAGGCAGTCATGATATATATTGAGATAGCTTCTGAAACACGTTCCTCCATCACAGCTCTTGCAGATGCTTTCATCAAGGATAGCGTAGCCAATGGTAGCGATCCCTTCAAGGTGGCGTGGTATCAGAGTGACACCACCTACAGCATCGCGTACCTCAAATCCGGTGTCATCGATGTAGGCATCACCTATACCCCGTCGGCGGAGGAAATTGCCATCAGCCAAGGCATCGCCAAATCTCCCAGCTACTACGCTTTCCGGGACCACTTCCTCCTCGTCGGCCCCATCTCCAACCCGGCAAACATCTCCAAATCAGCCAGTATCACGACAATCTTCTCCCAGATTCGTGAGGTGGCCGAGAACAAGCAGACCACTCCTCCCGTGCGATTTCTGAGTCGCTACGACAAGTCTGCTACAAACATCAAGGAGTCCCTGCTGTGGGCTAGTATCGGACAGGTTCGTCTCTACTGACTTTCAAGACCGGTTTTTCGCATGGATACTGATGTTGAATCCTCTAGGTTCCTTGGGCGACTGCTTATTCCACCTGGTACCATCAATACATCGCCTTCCCCATCCAGGCCCTGACAGCTGCGATTGTGCTCGAGGAATATACCATCACCGACCGAGGAACTATGCTGTCATTGGACGCCGATGTCCGAAACAAAACCGTTATTTACAAGGCCGGCTCTGACAATGCTGATGGTCCTCTTTTGAACCCGGCCCATCTCCTGATCGGAACCAAGGCTCCCAATCCCAAGATGGCCGATGCGTTCGCAAAGTGGCTTGTCGGCAAGAGAGGCCAGGATGTCGTTATTGGCTTCAAGAAGGACGGACAGCAGCTGTATAGCCCTGCACCGGCTTCCAACTCAACATCATCTAATTAATTTACCAACACCTTTGGAAAGGATTAATGATGGTATTACGCTTCGGCTACCCTGGAAGAAGGGACCAAAAGGATTTGAGTCAATCTGCTGTTTACGAACACACGATTAATAGATGTTATTTAATGATAATAGAGCTTACTTCTGAACATCTAATTCCGTTCCCGTATTGCTATTGCATGCCTTCCAATCTTGTTTTGCCCGTAGTAAGTTTCAACGGTGCAGGTGAACATGCCACCAGGACCACTGTGGGAATTCGAAAGGTTCGGGCCATTGGTAGCTTCAACATAATATAACCTACTGGTTTTGCGTCACTATGATGACATCTACAACGTAGGGGCGAAAGGCGTCATGATAGATCACGCCCATCTTGATATTCCTACCCTATCAACCAAGTAGATATGATGGAGCATTATTCATACAAATTGGGTTAAGAGCTGCTTAGCCAACCCAAGCCACTGGGGACATCATACATGCCAAGTCAGCTATGTCATCATTCATAATTTGCCATTGTCCGTTTGTTCTGTTCTACCAAAATCGACGAGCAATGAGATACAAACAGGTCAGACCGGTCCAGGGTTAGGGTTTTACTACCACCCCACCATCAACTAGTGCTGTCCTTGTACGGAGTACACGTACTCCGTACTCGTAAATCACCCTCGGCTCTTCTGATCGCGCCAACGATTCATCAACCTCAAAAGTTAGATCCTGAATGAGGACCGCATTTTCAAGCATCGTCCATCGGGGCGCATCTCACCACACACATGTTCAATACACCATTCAAGGACCTTGCTCACGGCCACATCTGTCTCCATTGAGCCATTCGCTTCCGAAACTCAACCAGCACGAGCATGGCATCAAACCAGCAGCAACACGAAGAAGTGTATGGACACTTCGAGGAGGTGACTCGCCCTGGCGACCTGCCGACACAGGCATCCATGACCGCTGGGACCTCGCGCGATATTGCCTCCGAGCCGAGCGATGATGACAGACAACCGATCAGTTCTGCGGCGGCACGGCGCTCTGCCCGTCGCAACCTACGACAGACTGATGCGACTCCGGATCTCGTCACCAGCCTCGTCCGTTCCCCATCACCTGATACCTTATATGCGGCCCCTGAAACCCAAAGCCAGACGGTACTTGGCACTATGTCGGAGACGACATGGAACGCGCCGTACCTCACGGCTGGTCGCCTTGCGAATACCGGGACAGGCCGTCGCTCAGGGCCTCTGTTGCCTCCACATCCCTCGTCGTTGGATATTCCGAAGCGATACGGCGGTAATTCCGTATTTGACTTGTATTCACTCACATATGTCAATGACCCAGACCCGAACTTGTTCTGTCCCATCTGCCATGACCCTCTCGTCGACCCCGTCACCACCCCGTGCGATCATACATTTTGCTATCGGTGCATGCGCCGCAGCATCTCGTCTAGTCCTTCGGGGACAGCCTGCCCGATCGATAGAGAGCAATTGGCCTGGAAGGACTGTTTCAGCGCTGCGAGACTGATTCGCACTCAGCTTAATAGTCTGATAGTTAAGTGTCCGTATCATAGACGAGGTTGCATCAAGGAGATGAGGCGCGAAATGGTGGAGCGGCATGCAACAACTGAGTGTAGGTTCAGAGAGTATCCTTGTCCTGGTGCAGATTGCGACAAAAAGGTTCGCTACAAACCTACAGATGAAACATGTCACCATCGAGAAGATAGCTGTACTTACTGCCACGCCGCCATTGAAGATGCTGACCGCGAGATCCACCTCCTTTCATGTCCTAGAACCAAGACTCGGTGTGAGGACTGTTGGCAGCTGATTCGCCGAGAGCAGATGGCTGCCCACCACGAGGTTGAATGTGACGGAGTTGAGGTGCCATGTCCCTACAAGGATGTTGGCTGCCCAGTGCAGGTTGTCCGCAAACACCTGAATGGTCATTCTCTGGCATGCGCCTTTCATCCTGATACGCCTTCCGGTGCCATTATCCGTACTCAGCGAGAGCTGATACGGTCATATGGTGACCTTGGAAGCCAACTCCGTGATGTGCATGCCCGGCAAGATGAAAATAGTCGTCGTCTAGACGAGATTTCCGCAGGAATCAACCGTCGTGGCGGCGGGGACTCTGCACTTGGCGACAATCGAACTATTCAAGACCTAGACGCCGGGTTTGAGGAGGTTCACCAGAACTTGACTCACCTCGAGGCACGACAGAGCATGTGGACCCTCAACCAAGTTATGCCCATTCGAGAGGAGGTTGCTGAACTACGAAACAACATCAACATGATTCGGATGCATGTTAACTGGCTTCTGAACCGCAGCCGGGAGGAGGGACGGATTAGGGCAACCAACAATACAGGGACCTCTACGACGTTGCACCCTGACGGCGGCTCGGAAGCTGTAAGAGTGCTGCCAGAAAGGCGGCGGTCATCTGGCACGGATATTGATCTACCTCGATTGTAAATAATCACACGCAAATTATCCTTTTTCTTTCTTTCTTTCTTTTTTCTTTCTTTTTGAGTGTTGATGTCTTTCTAGGGTGGTGGCGTTGCGCGAAGGCAAGGCAAGGCAAGACAAGGCAAGTGATACCCGGTTTATAAATGAGGCGTATGAGAGAATGACAGAATGAGACCATTCAGTACAAAGTACAAAGTACTCCTGGCTTCCGCCGTCAGGAGCCAACAAGAGTAATACAAGGATTTGAAGCTCCGCTCGCGGACTTTGTGTGAATGTTATTGCTTCTCCGGCGGCGGAGTTTCATAAATCGTATGAGTTTTATGTTCCCGAGTCATGAGACTCAAATCTCTCAGAGCATCTTCGGCCTTTTCCCTCTTGAAGTCCCAATCTCCTCGCCGAGGTTGTTTGTCTTTGTCTGTTTGTCTGTCTATCCCGGATCTGTTGCAGGGCTGTCATCAAAAACACCGAACTAGGCAGCACCGCCATCAAGCAGCCAGCCGCCCTCAAACCCTCTGTATAGAGCACCGTCGACAGCGCAAACAGCGCCACTTACAGGGCTTACAGGGGCTTTCGACTGAGCTAGGCACCACTGAGCTGCTGAGCTGCCCCGCATACGACATCACATCTCCACTATTATTGATTGTCAACCCGTGGGGTATTGCCCGAACCCAAGCCTTTTGTCAGCCTCGCCATTCGACTGCTTTCCCTTCTGCCTGTTCCCACGACGTCTCTCCAGAGCACTTGTTTTTTGCCATCGACAGATTCTGGGACGGCCTATCATGGATCCAAAGAAACAACCGTCTCAGTCGGGTGCTGATGCCCCGGACAAGGAAAAGATGGCGCAGGCGAGTCTCGTGCTCCAGCCATTTGCGCGTTCACCCCATGATGCTAACATGTTCCTCGCAGATCCGGGCACGGCGTCTGGCCAAGCTGGGCGGCCAAGCTGCTTCGAAACCAGCTGAGGGCAGTGCTTCAGACGCCGAGGGCTCCAAAACACCCACTGCAGCCGCGTCGAATTCCCAGAGCGCCGAAGCCGAGAACAAGCCCAAGATTAACATAACGCCTGCCGCGGCGGCATCACAATCGAGCTCAAACCCCTTTGAGCAACTTGGTATTCGGCCCAGCAAGACCGTCCCAACTATAAGCTCCTCAGGTACTTCTCATACTGCTCGGAAGAGGTCCGCCTCTGAAGTTGACGACATCCTTTCAGCAACGCCCCCGCGCAAACCGACCACGCCTGTCCAGCCCGAGTCGAACGAGGAGTATGCCGACAGAGTGCTTGGCCAGATCTTTCGTGTCACTGTTGACCCGCATCGTATGATGAGCAGCCAAGGTGTCCACCGTTTGACTTTTTTGCCAAATTTGAATCAAGAGCTGAACGACTCCGGGGAGCCCTTGAAGTTGTCTGTTGGCATTCTAGATCAGGCGATTATAGAGGCTTGCGGCAACTGGCCGGTGGACAAACCTTTGATGCACTACCTTCTGCCATGTTGGAAGAGAGCCGTCAAAGCAGCCTCCGCGATCAGGCAAGTAAGCGAATTTAGGTTAGGGCTCCACGAGGAGGCGAAGCGCTTGTGCATGAGCAACTGTCTCTTTGCCCTGACAATGCCAGCTTTATACGGGTTAGTTGGAAGCGGTTTCAGCAACCTTTTGCCTGTCATAACTGACGGATTTCCAGTCGCGAGCCTAACCGAGCGCATGACACTCTTGTCCCATATCTTCTCCGTGGTCTCGCGGACGATGGCATCTGTCTTGACTTTATCAAGGAGGCCATCAAGCGGTTTGATGATGACGACGAATTTCCTGCCATTTTCAGCGACGCCATGGTCACGCTCAGCGCTCAACTCTCGGCTCTTTCTATGGGAGATGATTACAAGCCCTATGTCCAGGTAATACCGCTGCATCAAGAGATATCATGCATGAGCACCTTGTCTGACGTTTGCAGGCATTACTTACATACACACGCTTCCCAGTTTTGATATCGAACCTTGCAAAGCATCCACACTTTAATCTGGCTCAACCGGCTCCTAGTATTGAGACGCACACAATACTCGGGCCCTTCTTTCGGCTATCTCCATTGCAGCCAGAAGTTATCAAGAGCTACTTCCCTGGGGCGCGCACTCTCGAGAAATCACGCATCCTGAACGCACAAGATTCCTTGCGAATGGTACTCAGGACCCACCAAGATGACCTCTTCGTGATTGCAAACGCGTTTATTCGAGCAAGCCTGGATACCAGGAGTCGTATACTCGATTGGTTCGCTTACATCATGAACATGAACCACATGAGGAGGGCCATGCAAGTTGATCCGAGGGAGGTTGCGTCAGATGGGTTCATGATGAATATCACTGCCGTTTTGGATCGATTTTGCGAGCCTTTCATGGATAACGACTTTAGCAAGGTGGACAAGATCGATGTTCGGTATTTCCGGAGGCAGCCCCGGGTCGATATCAAGGACGAGACCAAGCTCAATGCAGATCAAGCTGCGGCCGACAAGTATTACGCGGAGAAGGTGGATGGGGAGTCGAACTTCATTTCCGAGGCTTTCTTTTTGACGCTGGCAGCTCATCACTATGGAAGCGAGGCGCTGAACTCGGGGCTGAAGACTCTAGACCGTGAAATCAAGTATTTGGAGAGGCGCATCAAAGCTATGGAAGCGGAACAACCTAAATTGGTCAACACGCCACACCAGCTCCAACTGTTCGAAGAGGCTGTGAGGCGGCATATATTGGTATTGGAAAAGACAATTGCATTCAAGTACTCGGTTGAGGGTGTCCTCTTTGATGAGCGGATGCAGAGCACGTCACTGCGGTTCATGCGATACGTGGCAGTCTGGTTGCTTCGACTCGCTACTGGATCAAACTACAAGCCTGGGAATGAAAGCGAAACGATCAAGTATGTTTCCCCGGGCTCAAGACAGACGAACCGGACGGCTAATAGAATATAGGCTGCCTCTCACTGTGTTCCATACCGATGCATTTTCATATCTTCCTGAATACACACTTCAGAATATAGTCGATAACTTCAAATTTGTGTTCAAGTAAGTTGCACCGAAGAAGTCACGCCTCCCTGAGATGTATTAATGGTGTGTGGCATAATGTAGATGGATCCCCTCAATTCTCCCCAACGCCGTTGGCGAGGAGATGATTGCATTATGCATCACATTCCTACGATCATCCGATTGCATCAGGAACCCCTATCTTAAATCATCACTGGTCTCCCTGCTCTTCTCTGGAACTTGGGAATTTATGCACCTGAAGCAAGGTGTGCTGGGCGATCGACTGATCTCCATTAAGTTTGCTCATGACTACCTCCTGCACGCCTTGATGAAATTTTACATAGAGTGCGAGTCTACCGGCGCCAACACGCAATTCTATGACAAGTTCAACATCCGATACGAAATCTTCCAGGTGATTAAATGCGTCTGGGTCAATGACGTTTACAGACAACAGCTGGTTCGGGAGAGCAAGTATGTCAGCCTCTGGAAACATAATGCTTTGATCAAGAGGCTAACGAAGAGTATCAGGGTCAATCGGGGATTTTTCGTCCAGTTCGTCAACATGCTACTGAATGACACCACGTATGTTCTGGACGAAGCCTTTACAAAGTTCCCCAAGATGCGCACCATTGAGAAAGAACTCGAAGACACTTCCCTCCTTGCAGAAGACCGCCAGAAGAAGGAGGAGGAACTCCAGAGTCTGGGCACTCAGGCAACATCATACATGCAACTGGCCAACGAGACACTAGAGATGATGAAGCTCTTTACGAAGACGCTGAGTGAGGCTTTCACGATGCCCGAAATCGTGTCGCGTCTGGCGAGCATGTTAAATTACAACCTAGAGACGCTGGCGGGGAGGAAGGCCGCTGCCGAACTGAACGTCTCGAACAGGGAGAAGTATCATTTCCGGCCGCTTCAGCTGATTTCTGATTTCGTTGATATTTACTTGAACCTGGACACCTCGCAGGTTTTCATCGATGCCGTTGCGGCAGATGGCCGCTCATACAAGCCTGAGGTCCTAGATCGTGTGTCACGGATCCTAACGTCGAAGAACCAGAAAGATTCTGACGACGTCGCGAGGTGGGACAAGCTCAAGCTCAAGTTTGTGCAAGCGAAAGAACTACAGGATCAGGCAGACCTCGATCTTGGCGACGTGCCAGCGGAGTTTGAGGATCCCATCATGGGCGAGATCATGAAGGATCCTGTTCTGCTGCCGAGCAGACATATTGTTGATCGGTCAACTATTGTGCAGCATCTCCTGAGTGACCCAAAGGACCCATTCACTCGTCAGCCGATGACTATTGAGGATGCCATCCCGCAGACGGAGCTGAAGGAAAAAATTGAGAAGTGGCGACAGGAAAAGATGCAGGCAGCGAGAAGCAAGCTCCCGGGAGGAGATGACATGGATACCTCAGAAGATTGAGGGAAGCTCTACGTGTGGTTCAGATAATGGAGTGTTTGTTGAAGGGCAGCCATGGCTGTTGTTGATTCGGGGATGCGAAGCACTGGGAAATTGAGCGAGGAGGCCAACGATGAGCCTCCTAATGTGCCAGCCAGATGCTGGACTTTATTTTATTTTTATCATTTTTATTGATTAACGGATTGACTGGTCAAAGAGGGTCAACGCCTGTAACGAAGACTCGGTCGGTGGACATGCAGTTCTACAGAAACTAGATTCATGACTCATGTTGCGATGAAAAAAGACAGTCCTGGGATAGAAATTGTGTTGACGTTGCTCAAGAGAGAGAGTGTTTTTTCCCCCTTCTTTTCTTCTTCTTTTCTTCTTTCTTCTTTCTTCTTCTTTTTCTTCGGGATATTTGTGACTGTCGTCTCTGCGGCCTCAATTCTCAGTCTTGCGTCTTGTGGAAGATAACGGCTCCTTCGGAGAATGCAAGGCCGTTAATACGGGGCGCCAAGTCCCCATTCCACTCACGTCATGCTCACAGATCGCCGACATCAGCCTCATGATGGAGGGTTAAGTAATCAAAAGCGCGGTAGACCGGATGGTCTGGTCACGTCTGGTCACGTCTCGTCTCTGTCTTGTGTGGCCGTCGGCAAGTAATATCGGCATCCCTGGTGTGAACAGGCATTCGGCTCCTCGGTACGGAGCAGGATTCATGCCTCTTCCATTCCGACCCGTAAGCTTGCGTCACGCATATTTCCTTTTTTTCTTTCTCTTACACACACACACACACACACCGTCGGGCCGGTCATACGGGCCGAGCACTACTGGTGCTATTATCTTACATACCTTACGAGTAGTACATAATCCGTACACAAGTAGTAAACGAAAACTGGCTTCCGTTGGGGGCCCTTTGGATAAGAAAGGACCCGTGTCCACTTCGTACCCGTTCCGTTCGGCTGACGATCGCTGTATGTACTTCATCTGAGATGGGAGTTCGGGGTGGCGCTATGTTATTATGGGGAAATAACAATCTGATGCAGCAGCAGTCAGCGCTCGGACTGTGCGCCGAGCACCGTTTTCCAAGAATGGCAATAATATACGGAGTAGTATAAAATATGACTTGTTACTAGTGCTACTTACTACTGCTGCTACTTCGTACTAGGAGGAGCCCTCATCTCACTCTCTCGGTCTGTCCTCCGGCGCCGAAAAAGCTTGGCTCTGAACGGTGTGTGTATATGTGGTGCTGGAGGCCGTTCGGAGCACGGAGTCCGTAAGTGAGCTCAACTGTCAGCTTGACAACTGGCCCGGCTTTTCTTGGCTTCTGCTTCGCCATGCAGCGTACGAGCAGGAGAAGTACACCGTTCTTTCGTGTTTGGGGGAAAGGACTACGAGTAGTGGAAATGTGAGGTGAGGCGGATGATTGTGGAGGTTTAGAACCTGGGCCATCGTCATCGAGATGCTGTGCGAAGAACGCCAGACTGTGAGTAGATGTTGATCCTCGTGATTGACTGGTCTGGTTGCGGAGGGCACACAATGGTGGTGAGATCTGCTCTGGGAGGATCAGTAATACTAGTATTACTGCCCATCCAGGTGCAAAGCCGCCAACTTCCGAAGGATGCTGGGGCAAGGGATCCTTGGACTACCCCACAACAGGCATGCCAGATTGTCGCCGGATCCTAGCCTGACGTTCATCCATCTACTCGTAGTTTCTCCGAGTCTCCAGAAGGACTCCCAAGGAACACCTCCCACTGGCTCGAGGCCATCTTGGCATGCAGGCATGCGATTACTGGTAGTAGTAGTATCATTCGGCGCTTATCTGTTTTAATCACCGGATGTTTCGGTGCATTTTCAACATCCTGGTAAATATAGAAATATAGAAGCGCATCGTATAGTTGATCGATATGTTGATAGGGTATTACTCCGTATCTGACAGAATCGGCCGTTCCGTACATGCTATTTGCTTTTCCTTGTGCGTCTGGTCTTCATTCGTTTTGCTAAGATCAAATTACGACTTAGAACGTCCTTTTGCGATCGGCAATTGCTGTTGCGGCTAATATATCGGACAATATCGGATCTGCTAAATAATACTAGACAATCGTACTCCGAACAGCACGCAGGGCTAACTCCGAAGGGCCACTTTGGTTGGTCAAAAGAGCCGTCACAACTAGGCATTGACTTACTTACTCGTACGGAGTACAGAGTACGGAGTAATGCTCGGCACATACTCCGTTCCTATGGCAGCAATTGGCTTTTCCTGTCGTGTCTGGGGACCCTGGCATGTACATGGTACTCGCCCGGAGGAGTGAGCACATAATACGCGTATGATTAGTACTCGTACTTTGTACTTGCAAAAACGGAATATTGTACTCCGTACGAGTGTGCAACTCGGCTGGGTCGGTTTCCCGGCTCGGGCCCAAACGACACGCACGAGCTGCCGGTTTCCGATGATTGGATCCGGCAGGGATGTCCGTACCTATAGGAACTCGTACGAGTAGTTGCTTCGGACTCCGTACATAGCAGTAGTACATACGGAGTAGTAGCATGACTATTGCTGAAAGAAATAGAATACCTGCCTACTTGGGTAGTAATTGTCGCTTTGCACCAGTCAGATGGACATTCATGCTAGTCTCGGCGTGGAATGTCATTTATAACCCTACCCAACCCTACCAAACCCTAGCACATATCAAGCCCTATTAAGGCGTGACTTTGGATATATCAAGCCCTAAGGCGTGACTTTGTAAGCACAGCAACCGGGCGCTTGATCTTGCTCACATGCAATACTACTTCGTATCTGACCGAGAAAAGCTGTGCAAGTGCTCCGTAACGCTGTAATCTGGTAGCAGCAGGTGTCAGAGTGGTATTCCGTACCCTGACTCCGCGTGTCATCAAGCATGTCGCTGATAGGTGATGGATGCGATACTACTCCGTCTTACATACTAGTACTTTGCAGACCCGGTGGCGTCATTTGTCAGATTGGCGCCGGTTATTTGGGTCGGACGGATACTAACGTATTGTCGTTGGCTTGACCGCAATGATCATCACTCTTGGTGTTTCTGGACCCTCGTTAGCGTAGCCAAGATCCGAGATTGGCTCCCGACTGGGGCGGAATGGATTTGTTGTGCGGCTACACTAGCAGTACGAGTACTACTCGTATTGGTTCGATAGGTACGGAGTACTCCGTACTCCATAGACCACTTTGTGAGATGAGCTGGGAAAGACCACTCGGAAGGCTAACCTGGTCAAGGTCTGCTAGGTGTACATACTCGTACCTTTGCCATGACGACAAGCTAGAAAACATGTGCTACACGTATTCGTACACACGTACCTACATACTACGAGTACACAGCCTCAAGGCTAGATTTTGGTTCACACTTGGTGCCAATGCCACCAAAGTTGACAAACGGCGGTAGTACTTTGTACCTACGAAGTACGAAGTACTCGTACACGCCATCAGTCCAACGGCACTTGTCGATGTCGATGGACAACTTCGTAATGGCTCCTATGATCCGGTCATCCGGAGAGCGCCGATTCGGATCGAATGCTTACTTCTTAGCGCGGTGGCAGGTAGATCCAAAGACTTGATTGAGCCTTACGAGTAAGGTTGGGTGCGTCTTTGCGGGCGTGTCCATGCCGTTCCGTACGAGAGTACTCGTAGAAAGAGAGAGAGATGAAATCTACATGCGAGAGATGGTAGTTAGCGCAATCTCGTTGCAGATCACATAGGAGCAATAAGTCTACGAGTATGGTTGGTCTTGTGAGGATGGATTGGATGAATGAAGCCCTACCTATTTTATTTTTATCCTCGCCAGGCAGACCGACAGACGAGCCCACGCCTGGGGAATAACACCGTCGGGATTCAAAAGGTCCAAACGCAGAGGGGCACCATGTGGCACACAGGACGGCTATCGCGGTATTATGTTGACTCTTTTCAAGTCGCAGTGGTGGGTGGTGGCAGCAGTAGTAGTAGTAGTAGCAGTAGCAGTAGCAGTAGTACTTCATAGTGCTACTCGTACGCAAAAGAAGGGACAGCGATTCTGGAAGCCCAGACCACGCTGCCTGCTGGTGGCACATGTCCTGCAGCCCGCCCCCCTCAGCCGCAACGCCAGTGTTTCGAGTTAGAAAGGAGATGATCTGACCATGGTCCAGTCGCGGGACACTGAGTGGATTTTCCGCTCATGTGCATACGTAATAACCCTCCCTAAGCTGGCCAGGCCATGTCGGCGGGCTATCCAGCTTGCCCACGGGCGTTGCATGGTATGGCATTGGCACGGCATGTATTTGCTTTATTTTGTGATCCAGCAATGTGACGGGCCTATCAAGCCATGACATGGGGAATCGAATCCGATTTCATTGGTACGCATTGTGCTGGCAGATGGAGAATAGGTGGTTAGTTCTCGAGGTGCCGGCAGTTGCTGAAGACCAGGGACATGATCCGTTATGTCGCCGCTACCGCTTGATTCGCGGGTGAGTCTTGGCCAGCTTGCACTAGCCATTGCGAGTAGAGGTTCCTCCGGAGATCCCTCTTGGAAGGCTGCCGTCATGAATCGCTGCTCAGGCATATGTAACAACAGCATTTGTCCTTTGGCTGGCGAGGAGTAGGTAGTACTAAGGTATGTAGTAGTAGTACTCCGTACTAGCAAATAGTATATACTGTGTACTGTGTACTTTGTATGGACACAGTCCATGGGTCCGAGCGAGCGTGTCACAACAGCGTTCCATAGATCTGCAGCATCACAAAATGCTCATCGAGATGCTGAGATGAGCACGTGTTGCTCTTTGCATTTTTAGCGAAGGCAATCATCATGTTTGCTGCGCCCATTTTAGCCAATGAAACGGCGCGGGACGCCAGCCTCTCGCTCCGCTCCTGAGATAAGGTACTACCCAATACGGTAGGTGGTTAATAAAATGCCTGCTAGTTGCTCAATACGAGTAGTATACTACTACAGTAATACTATTAGTACTTATGTACATACTTACAAAGCACTAGCACTATTGCTAGAATTATTTCTCCCGAGCTGGTAAGATCATGGGAGAAATGGAAGAACACCGGGCCGACCGAGATTATCAAGCTCCAAGAGTACTAGTCCCTATTATGGTGAGAAGCGAGTGGGATTCCCGAAACAAAGGCCCAATATCCCGCTCATCAAGTACTAACGAGGGTGTACTAGTACTGTGCAGTAGTAGTCGTAGAAGTAGTCATAATAGTAATAATATCTAGTACGACTCCTACTAGGCGCGATGTCTTGGCAGCCTGCTTATTTTCGCTAGTATTCACCCGACATCTGTACATACGGACTACGGAATACTACTCCGTACTGCTACAACCACAACTACGAGTACTCCGTACGAGTACCACTGTTAGTCCGAGGCGATACTATCATTTCTCACATTGTCTAGCCTCGGCGCCGTTTCCCGAGTGTGGCGTCCACCCACCCGCCCCATCATATTCAGTTGTGGGTACAAATACCACCTGCGAAGTACAGAATACTACCACATACTTGTACGAGTACTGCGACTGGAGCGTTGCATAACGGACACTGTGCATGTTTGAAGTTACAACAGCGAAGCGCCAAGGGCTTCCATCCTTCTCGCAACATCAGCCAGGATGGGACTTACTTCCCTTGCTCCCTTGCTGCCTTACTCCCTTGCTCCCTTACCCCCTTGCTCTGTACGGAGTAGCCCTCTTGTTATGCTGGGGTGCGGACCAGGCCGTCGGGCTTTGCAGGCAAGGGGAAAAAGAAGGCAATACTCCGGTACTGTAGGGAGAACCTTCCGGAGTCTTCCGGCCGCCTGCTGGGCCAAGACAGCCTATTTCTCCCCTCCATACGACCTGTAATAATGCCCAGAGGTCCGTTTGACGAAGAGACCCGGCGCCCGGTACTCATTTTTCGACCTGGTATCTCGGGGATAGTATTAGTTACGCGACATGCTGCAGACCATCCATCCGGTTGTACGCATTGTTTTTTTCTTCTTTCGTTTCTCTGCAGCGGCTCGACGTGGGGCCGTCACTACAGCTACAGTACAAGATCTGTTCATCTCATACGGGTGTGGTTGCGGAGTACATACAGACGTCCAAGTCCGTACTTCGTACATGGCAAGCAGATCGATCCTGCGTGCTCCGTTCGTACAGGAGGCATTGGCAAGGCGAGTCTGCAGTACGTACGAGGACCTGCTCGGACTGCCTAGGGCCGGCGGCTTGCTCGGCTCCAAACCGAGCAACTCCACATTCCTCCCTGTTAGCTTGGGATTCGTCACCTTCTCGGGCACCCGCCCTTTGGCGGATACTGCCGTGCCATTGGCGCACGCGCAGAGGTGGCATCTGGGTCTTTGAATTGAGGCCTCTGCTCAAACAGCAGTACTCTGTACTCCGTATGCAGGGCTGTTTTGTGTGTGCACGCTCCGCTCCGTGCCATTGTCTCGAAACGAACCCCAGCCAGTGGTTCGGAGAACGGCCTCAAACCGGCCAAGTGTACATACATGGCGCTGCGCCCACCAGAGTCTTGGCCGCAGCCATTTGATAAATTTGATCAGTGAGTTTACCCGTACTCCGTACGGAGTACTCGTAGATGAGTGGTGACCCAACACCTTCCGACGACACGCGTCTGATTGCTCGGCAGGCTCTCTCATCACATCACGCTATGCACAGTGCATTATTACAGTGCCGTCCGTCTACGAGTGCCTACTCGTAGTTAGTCCAGGCGGGGAGCCGCAAAAACAGCGCATCGCTTTGGCATTCTGGTGTTCAGATTGACAAAAGGTATGTATGTACGGAGTACGGAGTATGTCTTGGGTCTTGGGCATTTTGCGGCGCAGTACAAAGTACTTCGTACTCCTAACTACCTACCATCTGCGGCTCTTTGTGTAGGCAAGTACAAGCAAGTGTACATATACGAGGCATGATCCAACGGATGGACGTGCATCCTTCATCCTGCCATCTGCATCACGTCTGGCGCTTGAAATGGCATTTTGAAGGGACAGTCGCTCGCCATCAGCCTCCATCGAATTCCCCGGCACGCGAAGCGAGGAAGAACATGTCCCAGATGTTCTAGACACTTGTACATACCACTACTACTACTCCGTACTACTCGTACTACTCGTAGGGAGCGAGCGCCCTCTTTTATTCTTTATTAGTATTCCATAATATTACCATTACCCATAAAACTAGAAAACGGCCCCCTCTCTTCCCCCGCTAGGCTAGGGGCTGAGGGAGCCAGTCGGCATCCAAGGAAGACTGGCCAAAAAGCTTACTGTCCCCTGTCTCCTCGTGCACATCATATCCCGAAATAGACGTCTTCGGCCCCAGAAGGTGCCACATGCCGAACGAAGCTTGGCAGGATCGGGTCGAGGGAAATGTGGACGAGTCGGAGGACTCACACATGACGGAGTAGACTCCGTACATATTACCTACTGCGAGGAGTAGTAGTAGTAATACTTTGTGCGTGCGCTCGGGGGCTGGCCGTTCGCTTGGCCTTACTCATGGCGGCGCCACACACACACACTCACTCAACTCGCACACACACGCGCCTCTTCTTTTATGTACGATATGTATTATGTACTGCTTCCTGTCCATCCATTCTTGAAAGCTACATCACCAAGAAGACCGCACCCTCCTCGGTCAACACATCTGAGAAAGGGCTCTGATATGATTCGATGTCGGTTCGGTTCTGTGGAGTCAGTGTGCCATCTCGACGGATCCCTTCTTCTGCCAGGCTTCCGTAGTAGTAGTACTACCAGCACCTGGTACCTCTCTCTGTCTCTGTCTCTGTCTCTGTCTCTGTCTCTGCCTGTCTCTGTCTGTTTCTCTCTCTCCCCATCAGGCTATCCCCCCATTTCAAGGCCACCAAAGAATGAGAAACAGAGAGGGAGGAGAGGGGGTGGTAGAGACAAAGTGCTGACCCCTGATGTTAGTAACTCCTATACAAGTAGTACTGCTACATACGTACATACCCATTAGCCCAGCTGGCGCTCGAAACACGTTAGTGGCTTTGGCTGATCTTGACTGCCCTAGTCGGTCATTTTCCAGAGGGCGGCCTTACCCTGCCCGCCCCATGTCAGCCTACAGATATTTCCGAATCTGATTTAACGCGTGGAGAGCCACAGCGGATGACGGATGAGCGCCCACTGATACGTATGTACGGAGTACGGGTACAGCTGTTCTGCTGTAAGCCGCCTGGAAAAGCCGCCTGGTGCCGCGAGGCGATATACTGCTGCTGCTGCTGCTGCTACTACTACTACTACTCCGTACTACCTCTCTACTTACCTACCTTACCTACCAGGAGCCGCCTCTCCTCCACTCCACTCCCCTCCTCTCTACCACTACCACTTTACTTCGTACTCGCGCTGCCTCCTACATACTACTGCTACGGCTCCTCCTCCTTTGACGGCTCCTTCGCTTGCACCACCACCAACAGGCCGGTGCGCAAACGCCTATCGGATCCTACGGTTGGTTGCCTGCGTCTGTGTCCTGTGCCTGTGCCTGTGCCTGTGCCTGTACCAGCACTTGCGGAGAATCGTCATCCCGCCCGCCTGCCTTTACTCCGTTCCTGGAGGGAGTGCTCTGCCTCGTCCAGATCAAAAGCCTCCCTTGTGGCTCCTCCGGCTGTTGCAGATGCTCGTTTGCGACTCTGATCAGAGCGGCGCCAGACGGCACGGCACTCCAGTTCAGTTCCTAACTAGCTAGTTAAACCGACCGACTGCCTGCATTGGGTCTGTCTGATCCAGCCGCCGCACGGCATCCTAGGTCACACGAGAGGGTAATCAATCGTGGATCCCATCTCCCGAAATTGAGCGCAGCAGAGTTACACACAGCACTGCGCGCAAACAGATATCGCAGGTATCCTGGTCCGTCCGTACGTACTTCGTGCTTCGTACCAGTCTGTTTGTTGGCTGCATCGTCTTTCGTCATCAGCCATTTTGGCTGTCACATCACCCAAGCGAAGACGAAGAGTTCAGCCGGCCCTGTTCGCTCTCACGTCTTGCACTAATCTGGAGGCCATATTTTGATATATCCTGTCTCTCTCTCTCTCTCTCTCTCTCTCTCTCTCTCTCTCTCTTACTCTCTCTTTATCTCTATCTCTATCTCTATCTCTCTGTAACAGGCCGACTCGGTTCCTGAACAACCCTCTTGGGCCTGGCGATTGGTGCTTGTCAACCAACAGCACGCATCAACCATGGCTGACCCGTCGCACAACCCATACCCAAGATCCCCCAATCCCTCCACGAGGTCATACGATTCGTCATCGGTCTCATCTGCAACATCGCCTCGTCCTCCGTCACGGTACCTTGGAACCATGCTGAACGCAACATCAAGGCCAAATCCCACACCTCCTCAGCCACTTGGCATGCCTACTTTGCCTCCTGTGAACCAGGGCTTTCCGTCATATACGCCCATGCCGCCGACTTCGATGATGGGGCGCGAGTCTGTCGCTTCCACGGATTCTCTGGTGAGCATCCAAGGCCCAGGAAGTTCGCAGCTATCGGGGAACCCTAGCGGACAAGGTCAGAAAAGAGCATACCGCCAGCGAAGAAAAGATCCTAGTTGTGATGCATGTCGGGAAAGGAAGGTTAAGTGCGACGCGACAGAGACGACCAGCTGTTCGGAATGTTCAGGTCGCAACGTGAAATGCCAATTCACCAAGGAGACGAACCGGAGGATGTCTTCTATTAAGCAGGTGCAGGATTTGGAAAAGCAGGTCGAAAGGGTGAAGCGCGAAAACGGCAATCTGCGCCGAATACTTCAGGAGAGAGACGGCACCATGGATGTGGATGTCGAGTCGAGAGAGCAGCCAGCCTTTGAACTTCCGCCGCCAATCGAGTCCGACACGAGAATGCGGAAACGACCACAATCAGTCCCAGACCTGGTCAGAGCGAGGACGAACTTGCGAAGCTTTTCGAAAGGCATTTGGAAGCCTCCTGCTCGCTTCCGTTCACCAGTTCGGTCAATGTTTGACCCTCCTACGCCAGAGCTTCCTCCTCGCCAATTGACGGATCAACTCCTGACCACCTACTCCACTTCCGCTCACGCCATGTTTCCCATCATACATTTGCCGTCTTTTCGAGCAATGGTTGATGGTCTTTATAGAACAAACCCGCCCCGTGCATCGCCGGCCTTTTTGTCTTTGTTTTTCGCTGTCTTAGCAACTGGCAGCTTGTTCACATCCGAGCCTCCCACGACCATGACGTTTTATCGCCCAGCCGATTTGCTCGAGTCGGCGCGAAAGTCGGTAGATCCTTGGAGCAATCACTACACTCTCGACAATGCAAGGGCCTTTGTTCTCATCACCATCTGTCTCAATGAGATGAATCTCAAGTCAGCGGCTTGGAGCTGGCTGGGCAATGCCGTACGGGTAGCTCAAGACCTGGGACTCTATGTCGAAGTCGAGCCTTGGCCTGTTATTGAAGGCGAAATGCGTCGCAGAACTTGGTGGGCCATCTACATTCTGGATAGGACCATGGCGACCGAGATGGGCCATCCCTTTTTGATTAATGATGACGATTGCAGCGTGTCTCTGCCCGCTGCTGTCGATGACCAGTATATTCGTGACGACGGCATGCGGGTTCCCAACGGAGCTGAACCTTTAACGCATTCACTTCTGGCTGTCATCCACGTTGTGAGATCATACACGGCTATTTTGAAGGCGATGGAATCTCCTGTCATACCACCCGCACCGCTGGCAGCATTTGATGGCCATTTCAAGAAGTGCCTCAGCACGTTTCCGCCAGCTTGCGACCCGACCAGCAACGTGGCTCTAGCATCTCACTTCCTCGCGCCCTTGACATACTTGTTCCACGCTCGTCTGCTTCTTGACCGGCATAACCTGAATCCTACCTGTGACGCTGAAGCTCGTATCGCTGCGGTCGAGAGGTGTACACACATTTCCATGGAGACAGCCTCGTTGATCAACCGGACAAGTTCCCCTGCCGAAGGTGCCACTGCGCTACTCACGACACATATCTTCCGCTCTACGTTGTTTTTGCTTTTGGCGGGTTACTTGGACCATGCTGTCACCTGCATTCGAGCTCTCGCGACAATAGACGCTCGGAGGGACGTAGCTACAGCCTGTGGACGGTATCTGTCATTCTTCACCTCAACGCTGAGCGTCAAGCGAGCCGAGTACTCAGCCCGTCTGGCACGAACAGCGTCGCCTCTTAACTTTGGACCTCCACGATCGCCAGTGGATCAGACGAGTCTTTTGATGTCTTTAGCCCGGGACGAGGAACTCTTAGTCTACGTCTCGGCTGACGTGCATGCCGCTCCCTGGAGGTCTTGGGTCTGGGGCGACGGCCAGGATCATGACATGCCGCTTCACAAATTGGACCCAGCGTTGTCGGTGCAATCCGGACTACCAGGAAACGACCTATTCAGCTCTGAGACGAGGACTGGCCTGAACGAGGAGGAGCGTAGGGATTGGGGCGGGTGGTCGCAACTGGAAGCGGCCATCCGAGGACTAGGGGTTTCAACCCCAACAGCAACAACGTGGGCACCTCTCCCTCCGCCACAGCTGAAGGGCAAGTTGCCAGTCCCAGGGACCGCTACTCTTCGGGGGCTGGTAGACGCCTCTCGATATGCGGCCGACGTGCCCAAATACAGTGGCGAGAACAGGCCGACGGCTAACCCTGCTGGGAAGGACCGTTTAAGCATTGCAAATATTATCTGATGATTTCTTTCCCGATGATTACGGTGGCGTATGGAAAACTGGCGGACTACCCCTGACACGATGAATGAAAGCTTTATTATTGTTGTGTTCTTCTTTACTTTGGGAGGGCAGCAGGTAAAGGAGTAGTTGGCCTTGTTTGTGTGTTTTGCATCTCAGCGTGTCCTTTTTTGTATAGCAAGACTCTTTATCATCGTTTCTCAATGCACAGTATCCGAGGTGAAACTCTGGGGGGTAGAAGAAGACGCATCCACATGGCACACACAGAAAGACAGACTCGATGGGTTTGGTCATACTTGTTAACAAGTTGTATGAAATCTTAGGCAACTGTTTTCTATAGCCCCCCCTTTTTTTTGGAGGGGGGGGAGGTCCTGTCCTTGTTTTTATCACATATACGGAAGCAAGAGCTGGAGATACCACGGACGTTTGTTTAGTTTTCTTTTGATTTCCACAATAGTTTTGATATGAGAGCACGAGACTGCGCATACATCGTCCATAGCGCTGCGAGTTTTTTGTTGTATGTATGTATGTATGGCATGCATGGCAAGAGAATTTCCTTTACATCTCTCCCTCTCTCTCACACTCTCACTCTCTCACTCACTTCCTCACCTATTGTGAAGCCATTGTACTACCCACCATGAGTGAAAAATCCTGTTTTTATTTTCTCTTTCTTGTTGGTTTGTTTGCTCAATGTCGACTACCGATGCTGTTGGAGAAAGCGAGCACATTATTTACTCACGAGCATAGCAAAGTCACGATGTCACCTCAGATATATTGCTGTTCCCCTTGAAGCCATCTCCAGTTTTGTACCTATCACATCGCACAAGGTGATCCCTGTCGCTCCCATGAAAACCAAGACTATGCGTGTGTGACATCTCGCCCCCTTTTTTAATGTAGTATGCATCTCACCATACCTGCCGCCCAGTAGAGGGACCATCAAAGCGTAGCTTGGCAAACTTCCCCTGTAGTGTATCGCGCAGGGTGCCTCCGTCGTCAATGTATTCAGCTAGATCCATTGCCTTAAGGGCCCATCGGTGGCAGGGTTCCTCATCGCCTCGAGCGTAGTGGTCGACGGCGTGGTTGAATGTCGTGGCCACGAGCCATTCGAGCTCCACGGATGGGAAATAATTGCCGACCTACCATTGTTAGGAATTGGGGATTTGTAGTAAGTTCATGGACAGTACTCCGCTGAGAGCGGAAATAGGAAGTGCATACCTCTTTGCCCTCACGCGCTATTTGTAGCGCTTGGTCAATGAGTTGAAGAGCCGATGCGTCATCAAGGGGCAGGATGGCCTGGAACATGCAGCGTATATACTTTGCCAGTTTTTCATGGTCAAACTCCTCCAGCTCGAATATCTCGTTGATAATGAGCCCCATAGTAGTAAACCTGACTGTGGACCATATATCAGCGAAAGCCCAGACTCGTTCGTATGGACTCGACTTGCCCTTTCCTGGCGCTTGGCTCCTCAACAAGCAATCCCCCATTGCCTTGTACATCACCTCATCCCTGCATATCTTTGCCTTTCTTACCACCTGGCCCAAATCATCCCAATTTTTCAAGCATATCGCGGCCTCGAAATCGAAAACAAATAAGGTCGACAGTTTGGCTAGCAAATCCCCGGTGATCTCCTTATCCTGGGATCCCGCGTCGGTCTGTAGGAGAGTATCAAACTCTTGAACGTGGTACCGGGCTTCAAGATAGCGTTGCAGTTGCTCATCTATCCTGTCCTCTGCCCGTGCGAGCGATATCAGGGCCGCCGCTATGACAAAATGACATCGCATCGCCATCAAGGCCATCTCCGTCACGTCTGATAGGGGTATACCCTTGGGATAGCAGGTTGTGAATGCCAGAGATGCATTGAAGATCCTGATGACATGTACCAATTCCCATGTATCGCATTTTGTAGCGCCGATGTTGTATGCATTCTTTCGAAACCAGTGTAGTTCTGGGACTGTAAAAACCTTGTTTTGTTCTTCATCCTTGGGGTCGTGTTTGGCGTGCTCAATGGCTAATCCAGGCATTAGCAATTATCTCGTAGATCGAGTTATCAAACTACCTTTCTCGAACAGTCCACATAGATCATCCGCAAATTTGGCACGTTGAACATGTCTCTCCGTTGAATCTTCTTGATCTTCGATCAGATGAATGAGGCGGATGGCACATCGTAGTATAGAAGGCAAGTTGCAGGCCGATACCTTGTCCACAGCCCAACTCCTAGCAACCGCCTGCAGGGCTGCTAACGTACAGATCTTATCGCCAACCTGCTGCGCTTCCCTGATGCAGGCATATAGAACATCTCGACTTTGGGTCTTATCTGCAGCTTTGCTGAGATGTTCAACGCTTTGGCGGCCAAGGTCATGGTCCCAGCTGAGAAGCGACGCTTTGAACATCAAGTACCTGGAAAACATATTATTCTGGACCCCTTCAGGCATTGAATTGAAAGCAGCTCGGGCCTTCTCCACATCGTTCAGACCAAGAGCGCAGATAATGAGCTTCCTCCCAAACTTGCCCTGGTTCGCTTCGCCACTGTTGGAGAACATCTCATGGAGAGCAACTAGACACCAGTCTTCAGCAGCTTTATAATTCGTTTTCGCCAGCAGTCCCTCAATCTTCTTCCACATGAGCTTTTAGAGTTAGCCAACAAGCCTGGGCACCATTGAAACTGAGCTTACCGAGTGCGCGGCACCAGCAACATCAGGGCCGAGAGGTTCGGCAAGAGCGTCATAGGCAGTATTTAAGACACTCTTCAGATCTTCAAGTGCCTTAACGGGCTCAATTTCCATCGTGTTCATCCAAATCATCCGAACAATGGTCTTGTTGATCCACTCGGTTTTCCCGGATGATAGGATATGCTGTAACAGGAGCTCATTAAGTAACGCACGCGCCAACCTCGAGTTCTTCTCTCGGAGCTCTTTGATGTGATGCAAAAGGAAGTGAAATGTCCCTTCTGAGAAGTCAAACGACCGGATCATTCGGTGTAGTATGCTGGAATACGCCTCGACGTCGAAAACCTCCTCCGGTGATTTTTGCAGGAGCTCCAGTCGCCAATGTAAGACTACAGGCTTGTCTCCGATTTCTGACTCCACGTACGCAATAAGATCGCTGGCTTCTTGAATACCCTCTAGTGAGCCAATATCAAGAAGACCCCGAATAAGACCCTGGCATATAGCGAGCCGCAACTCCAGGCCATGTGCTGAGAGATGGTCCAGCGCCTGGTGGTTGATGATGTCGTGAGCTCGCTTCAGCCACTTAACAGACATGGCTTGGTCCCCCTTGGAGGCAAGGTCGAAGCCAATGTGTTGCAAAGTGTCGGCAAGGATCTCCGCGGATGGTACATCCAGTGTCTGTCGGAGGGTATCCGTCTTGCTGAACATATGCTCGGCGACATCGAGTCGATCTTCTTTCCATGACTCGCCAGCCCGTCAGCGACATCCATCAGACATCGAGGAACAGAGTTGAGCACTTACCAACGCTGTCCTCATTGCCAAGTATTCCGCCTCCAATTTTGTTCGTGATCCACCTTGGCCGTCGTCAGAGCTGTGGCTGATAGCCTTAAGTCTCTCCATATACTCAGCAGCCTTTTGCAGCGCTAATCTCGCAGAGTCCAGATCTTCATCGCCAATACACAGCCTCCCAAGCGTCAAGGCTAGATTCATCAGATACACCACCTCACATTCGGCGTCTCTCTTCTGTCTCCCCGCTTCCCGCCCCAGCTCGAGTATCTGAAACCCAAATACCCTGGCCCGAACCAACAATCTTCCCTTTTGTTTCGATACGGACGCATCATCATCCTTGTTTCTCTTCAGGCGTAGACACAGATTCCATAGGTCTCTTCCCTGTCGCTCGAGATCCTTTGCTGTCTTGTGTGACAGACCACTACTTCCACTCGACTGAGCTATGCTCTTGAGGGTTTGGACATGGTGGCTAATGTCGGCGAGGAGGAGATCGATGGTTCTGGAATCTCGAACTGCGGGGAGCTTGGAGTGAAGGTCAATTGCGAACTCTAGGTTGGCGACATAATCAGCAGAGACCGCAGAGAAACCAAAATGGGAACCTACCAATGATAGAGAGCATCTTTCTACTGCGACCAGCGGCTATAGGATCTGGAGGCGCCATCTTGCCGGTAGTATATAGAAATGAGGCTCAGATGCTCGATATCATATAGATGCCAACTGGACAAGTTGCATCTTGTCATGAAAATGTGAGGGGATGGTTTGGCGGAAGAGGTATTACTCCGTACCTACCTTGGGTGAAGACGGATGCTCCTTCCCTACATCCCATTTCGTAGTGACGAGATACACATGATAAATAATGCATAATATCATGTAATAATTCATTCCTTTTCTCCCTCTTTTTCCCCCTGTAAAGCCTTTCCAATCGCGATTGAATAATCCAAAGAGAACCAAAGATGCACCATGTCAAAACTCCTTGGCCCAAGAAGCCCCGAGCAAACCTGGCGATCGACGCCATCAGCTCTCTCCAGTCCTTTTGTCCAGAGACACATGATCTAGACAACAAAATGACATTCATTGTGTCATCTCTGATGCCCAATCCCAAGGCATCCATTATCCCCAATTTTCCAACCAAGCCGTATTTAGTATCCTACACGATCCCCAGAGAGTGCAATCATTGCGTTCGAGGATCATGAGGCAAGAAGTTTCCGACAATCAAGGCGGGCCTAACAATGGTTTCCTTAAGTCAGCTTCCAGAACTTGGGGCGAAAAGGGGTGATGAATGCGGACTCTTATGCGGTAGGTAACTCACAGTTTATACTCGTCACGACGGATCGTAAAGGAGAAGCAGCATTTGACAATCGGGTGGTCAGATTCATCGCTGGGGTTTTTGAGTGAGCACGCTGTCAATAACGTGTCGTGCGCTGGGTCAAAGGCGATTGTGCCAAACTCTTCCCAATAACGCACCATCGATTCCTCGGTAAGAATCTCATGCAGCGCTATTTTACCCTGGGCATCAGTTAGCAACGTCAATGACCATTGAATCTGGGCAAAAAGGAATACTCACATCTCGAAGTCGGTCCACGGGTACGTTGATCAGCTCCGCCATCTCCTTATTGCCACGAAAGATCTCTCCAGTTCTCCTCCAGCAGCACGCCGGCACAGCCATACTGGCAAACACCCGATCGTAGTCCATCAGCTGCTTCTCGAACCATATCTCTACATACACGAGCTGCATATCCGTCAGGCCCTGCGCCTTTTCCCTAAATTTCGGGCGGAACTGGTTGATCGTCCGTAGGATCTTCTGTTTCGACGACGCCGCTATGTGCCCGTCCAAGTATTTGCTGAGTCGAGCATAGCCGTTGATGTAGTTGAATGGTTTAAGCAGCCCCGCATCATACTTGGCCTTGAGCACGCGAGACATACGCTCCTCGGGGTTGTCATTGCCAGACGGGTCCGCAGCCTGGAGGTAGTACTCGCGAGTCTTATCCCTTTCCGTGGCCCCGACTCTAGATACTGCCTTGCCGTCAACACTTGTTGGTGGTGGCAACATGGATCCTTGAACAGGGCCAGTTGAGACTGAACCACTCGCTGGTAGGCTGGGATTGTTACCAAAGTTGGGGAGCATGTCTGACTGGCCTGCCGTCCTATTGAATGCTGGGTTCTGCTGGGTATCGTCTGATGGGATGCCGTTATCGTCAAGAAGACTGCTATGCAAGAAGTCGTTCAGCAGGTTGAACTCATGGGTGACGTCGGGGCCAATCATATAATTCGGGTTGTAGGCGTTTATATCATGAAAGTTCTGAGCTGTCAACCAAGCATCTGAGAAGCCTGCGACTGCCGATTTATTAGCCAGTTGAACCATGATGTCCGTTATACATAATGGGACTTGGACAAATAGCCTCGTGTTGGAGACTCGAGAAGACGGGGCAGCCCCCCCAGCTTAACTTACATTGATTCGCGTTACCATTGCTGTTCAACGCGTTAGCCTGCAGGCCTGATGAAGCGTCAGGTTGCACAAGCGACAACGGATTGCCCTGCACGCCGGCAGCTCCAAACCCCCTCGGCCTCGCGCCATCAAAGCTGGGCGGCAGACCTATGGTGCTGGATATAGAGCTTCGACCCAGATCGGACTGGGACATGGCATCTGATTCATCCGCAGCCGCAGTGGCGCTCTTGTTATTCTTGTTCTTCTTAGGATCTGTGGTGTCGCGGGGCTCGTCATGGCAGAGGTGGCCGATGTTTCGTTTAATACATCTCGTACACGGTCTCTCCTGTCCACAGCATCAGCACACAGCAGCTCCGAAACGGAGGGTACACGAATGGGCAGTCCCCTCGCCATCCACGAGGTGGTCATGCCCCAAGGTTGTGACATTAGACTTACAAGATCGCATGTCATGTGCTGTTCGTGATCGGCAAGAATCAGCTAGTCAGCAACACAAGTCTCACACAGCACAGCAACGTTCCCCGACGCCTTAACGCCTAACAATTGCGCCTGCGCATGCGCATCGCGATCCTAGGCTAGGGCCGGTATGACTTACAGATCTTCGGCAATATACACAAGCTGCAGAGGCGGGAGCCAACACACGGCCATTGTTAGCCCACACTGTACATTTTCCAACGTATTTTGCGCGCAAAGGCACTGTCAAAGCGGGAGGACCGGAGGAGGGGGGGGATGTGCAGCCATACAAGCCTCCTCCTCTTCCTCATCCTCATTCTCCTGCCTTGCAATGCCACAGCAACAATTAGGGGGTAAAGCAAGTCTGCGTACCATGATTAACCTTGCGCCTCTTCTTAGGGCTCTTCCCCTGCGTCCCAGTCGCATTGCCCGTGGTCCCAGCGCCAACGTCCTGCTCCTTGTCGCGGTCGCTCGCATCGGCCTTGTTGTTGATCTGCCTGCCTCGCTCCGCCACCTTGCCGTTGGTCTCCATTGCGGCGGCAGCTTTCCGCTCGCTCATGCTGTGCTCTCTGTGTCGTGTGTTGTTCCCCCCGTTGCTTGTTCTCCCATTGGGTCTGGCTGGGCCCGAACGTTACGCAAATGAGGCGCGCCGCCCAAGTTCCCCGATCATTGAACGGGGGGAGAGGGGAGGCGACAGGCTTCTTTCGCACTTTTTTTTCGTTTCTTCTTTATGGCTCTTCCAATAGCAGCGTCTGCATGTCGGCGTCCCAGCCGTCAGTGCGCCTGCAGGGTCGGGGGAGGCTTCGTCAATGAGTCGCGTGAGGGTCCCGCTGATGGGTTTTCTCGATATATGGACGTTTCAGGGGAGGCCACCATGTCTCGCTCGCAAGTCGACGTGAGAAAGAGAGAAGGAAAGGCAGAAGCACGAGCCGATGTCCCAACGCGGGAGAAAAAGGACCGGAAGAGGTTTGGAGAAGAGGAGAGAGTTGAGCACGAGGGCAAAATGCAGCAACAAAGGGCAGCTTTGACGCTTCAGCTTCTTCCCAGTGGGGGCCGCCGAGAGGACTGGCCAGCTTCTGTTAGTGGGGCTTACCGCTAGAAGTTAGAAGAGCTTCGACTAATTTTAGTGCGTGCTTTGGCGATAATTGGCCGCCTAACATGAGAGCAGAGGGCGAAGAGGCCAACGACAGACCGGCTATTAGATAGTACCTACGTATTATTACTCCGTACTTCGTACTCCGTACACATAAGGTATTTTGTGTTTGCATAGCCATGTCATGTCAGGTGAGGCTTGGAGACCTACCCTACAGTACTTACACTCAATTGGAGGGACGGCCTCGGAACAGGTCCAACACATTCATGTGAAACGCCCATTTTCCTTCAGTTCGCTGTGACATGAGATTGCCGGTCCGGCCCTCTTCTCCATTCGTCCATCCGGCTCAACGGTTATACTCGCCTCTCCCCTGCAGGCAGACTGCATAAGGATCCGATCAGGAGCGTGCACTGTACTGTGTCGGAATATCACGGGTTGGCATCTTATGTGCTTGTTACTGGCAGCGAAAACGCTCCGTATATTGCCGATGTTATGTAATTCACTCCGGTGTCCGCCGCCTCTGAAACTAGGCATGAGGGGAGGAGAGCACTGTAATTAATTATTATGTGCTTCGTGTTCCACAATCCATTTAAGGCTAAATATGTCAGATTTAACTAAGAACACGAGCGATTTATAATGGAAGCAAATTTATAAAGTACTCGTAATACATCAGAAAACAGTCTTTGAGAGTCGTCATGTAGTACGAAGTAATACTCCGTACGAAGTACACAGCCTGCATTGGATTGGCCCACTTTGCTGCATCTGCGAGATGCCCCTCGCTAAGCCACTCTAAGACTGATAAGTAATAATCGATAAGGGGTCTTCTCGTCATCATCAACACCATCATAGCACTCCGTATGTACATATCATATCATTCATTAAGAAAATCAAATCGCCACAAAGAAGCTCTTCTCGCCCTCCATCGGAACCACTCTCGCCCGCCTCATAATCTCATCCTCACACGCCAATCTAATCCTCTCAGGTGTCGCCGGACTCTCCAACCTCAGCAGTCCCTCGCTGCCATCTTCTCCCACCTTCGCCTCTACGCCGGCGCTCTTCCTCGCAGCCCTGAGCGCATCCCGAATCGCAAAGAACACCGCGCTGCCCATAAACAGCGGCGGCTCGCCAACGCCTCTGCTGCGCTGGATCGTGCGCAGGTCCTTCCATTCAACGTCCTTGAGAAGCGTCACGTTGAATTCCTGCGGGATGTCGCGGAAACCAGGGATCTTGTATGCGCCTGGCCCACGCGTGAAGAGGTTTCCGGCCATAGGGCCATTTCGCAGCCACAGCGACTCTTCCATCGTGAAAAGCCCCAGGCCCTGCATGAAAGCACCCTGAATCTGGCCATAGTCGATCGCCGGGTTGATGGAGTGACCAACGTCCATCTTGATGTCGGCCCGGAGACAGGTCCAAGATCCAGTCAAGGTGTCAATCTCAACCTCCGCGGCTGAGACGCCTTGTGTGAAATAGTAGAACAGCTTGCCCTTATTCTCATCCCAGTTGTATCCTATATCAGGAGTCTTGTAGAAGCCCTGCGCCGACAGGTTTACCCGATCAAAGTATGCTGTGTGGGCAAGTTCTTTCATCGTCGCCCCTGGTCCGAGCTTCTTCCTATAGGGAGCCAAGCGCTCATTCAACTGTTCACAGGCGTTGAAAATCGCATACCCGTTCAAGTCAGAAGATGCCGACGCGGCCGTGGAAGATGCGTTGGGAACAGTATTGGTAGCCGTCTCAGAGATGAAGACGTTGTCTAGGGGGACTTGGAGAGCCTGTGCAGCAATCTGCGTCATCTTGGTGTGAAGGCCCTGGCCCATTTCGGTGCCTCCGTGAGCCACCAGAACAGATCCATCGTGATAGATATGCACCAACGCTCCTGCTTGGTTGAGGAAGAGCGCCGTGAAGGAGATGCCAAACTTGGTAGGGATCAAGGCTATCCCCCTCTTGCGCCATTTGCTGCTCTCGTTGAACTGAGAGACCTTGACTTGACGCTCAGCGTACTTGGATTCTTCTTGAACTTGCTTGTACATGAGAGGTACATGCCAGTCTGTTACCGGCTGGTTGAAGTGCGTCGGTTCGAGCTCCTTGTAGAAGTTGACCTCTCGCAACCTTTCGACGGGCATCCCCAAACGATCCGCGACCTCTTCCATAAGAGTCTCCATGACGAACATGCCTTGAGGTCCACCAAAGCCCCGGAATGCGGTATTTGACATAGTGTTTGTCCTGCAAACCCGGCCTCTAATGTGAGTATTGGGAATACGATAGCATCCATCAACATGCGTCATGGCTCGCTCTAAAACACTGATGCTGAGATCAAACGTCCAGCCAGCATTGTTGAAGATGTCACATTCTAGAGCCTGAATCATGCCGTCCTTGTTGATGCCGACTTTATACTTTCCGAGGAAAGGATGTCTCTGGCCCGTGGTCATCATGTCTTCTTCCCGAGTGAGCATACAGCGAACCGGCCGCTTGGCCTTCTTGGCCGCAAGTGCCACCGCTGAGCTCAGGGGGACAGATCTCGTCTCTTTGCCACCAAAGCCGCCTCCAAGTCTCTTGACGCGGACAACGACTTTGTTAGCCGGTACGTCACATACGCGAGCAGCGAATATTTGCCTGTAACTCGTTAGATGGCATCCAGGAGGGAGAAAAGGAGTACTACTTGCGTCTCATTTGGGTTCTGGGTGCTGGAAAATATCTCCATTGCACCATCTTCAGGACTGGGCACCACAAGACACGCATTGGTCTCCAGGTAGAAATGCTCTTGTCCACCCATCCTCGCTGTGCCAGTGAAGACATAGTCGCAGTTCTTGAACGCTCCTTCAACGTCACCGGTCTTTATTTCTCTGTAAAAGGGGTGAAAGCTCTCTTGCTCGATAGCTTCCTCGATCGTCAAAACCGCCGGCAGTTCCTCGTACTCTACCTTCACAGCCCTTGATGCTTCTTGGGCCTTCGATGCTGATGTAGCCAAAATCATGGCGATGGGTTGGCCAGCTGTGTGAACCTCTCCCTCGGCAAAGAAATACTCGTCAAAGTTAGGAGCCCCAAACTTGTTGGCCTCGGCGGAGGGCATGTTACTCCTATCAACGTAATCAACCACGCCAGGCATATCCAATGCGGCAGAGTAGTCGATTGAGTTTATTTTGGCATGTGCTTTGGTTGACAATACCCAACAGCCATAAAGCTCATTCTTCGAAGGAGGAATGTCGTCTGTGTACTGCGCCTCTCCAGTCGTTTGCTTCAATGCAGCAACGTGAGGGTTCGATTTGCCCGTGACAGCCTTCTCATAGGCAGCGGCAGAGTGAGGGTCAACCTCGCCCTTGGAGATAACTCGCTCTATCTCGTCGATGACCTCTTTGTCAACGTGATCGCTCTGTCCGTTGAGGATTGCAAGAACGTCATGGTAAAATCGATAGAAGAAGCCAAAAGCCAACGCCTTCCGATAGGATGCCATGCCTCCTGGAACACTGAACTGCAAGTCAAAGTCGTTTCCAAGCGCGTTCATTGTTCCTTCAAGGGTCTCAAGTTCCGCGAACCGCTTCCCTATTAGATACTCGGCAGCCGTCTTCGCGGACACAGTCATAGCTGCCAGGCCGCCATAGATCAAATTGCATTCCGTGACCACGCCATCATCGTCCAGATTTGCCCTCAAGGCGGCGGTGACAATAGCAATGTCGTCATCCTTTCTCTTTGCCTGCTTATAAGTCCGATAGAACTCTCCCTTGGCCGCTGTTACTGGGACCCTGATCGAGGCAATAATAGCGTCCTGAGCAAGGGCCGTTCTTCGATAGCCTGTAAAGAACTGGGATAATGGAATCTCCGTCTCCCTCGTCGCTGACTTGGCCACCAACACCGCATTAGCACCCCATAGAGCCGGGTTCAAATCAGAGATGGGCGAGGCAGTGACAAGGTTTCCAGCAGGCGTCCCGACGTTTCGAATCTGCCTGCCTGCGAAGAATTTCAACTGCTTGAGGATTCCTTCAAACACCTGGCCCCTAGTATGTCCATAGTGCTTGATAGCGATCTCGCATATGTTCTCAAAATCCGTCAGAGTAACATTGCCGCCGATCTCAAGATGGTCCTCCTTGAATTCATACTGTCGCAACTCGGCAATGTCGCCGACATAGACAGACACGGGGTACTGCAACGCCTTGAATTTGATCTCAATCTGCGTCTCGGTGCTCCCACCAATGATTTTTGCCTGAGGATAGACACTCTTGATTTGGAGGAGCTGGTCCAAAGTGACCGGTCGATACCACTTCTTCCTCTTGTTACCAAAGGCAAGCGGCCGTAACTCGTGCTTCTTGAGAGTAGGGGGGAAGATGAGCTCAGTATCGGGCTTATACTCGATGAATCCAGGAGGAGTAAATCGCTTGATCGGCTGATCGTCCTGGGTCTTGTTATCCATGCAGCAGCCCCCGTTGGGTTTGCCGTTACCATTTTCCATACAGCATCCACCGCCCCCGTTTCCTTTGGCCTTCCCGCATGATCTTTCTACACTGAAAGTCTGTGCCGCATCGAGAATCGACCGGTACCCTGTACACCGGCACAAATTACCATCAAAAGCTTCCTCCACGTCGTCCTCCGTGGGAGCTGAGTTGTTTCGCAGCAGGGCATACAAGCTCATGACAATCCCAGGCGTACAGAAACCGCACTGACTGCCATGAGACTTTGCCACGCGCTCCTGAACAGGATGCGGTCTCTTGGTGTTGCCGATGCCCTCGATGGTAATAACATGTTTGCCATCGAGGCTGACGAGCGGCGCAAGACATGCGTTTACACTGGCGTGGTATATCTGCTTTGTCGTCGGATTGTACTGGCTCACGACAATGGTGCAAGCACCACATCCACCTTCGCCACAGCCGCTGGAAGAAGACTTGTCAGCCCAAAACGATGCCCCGTGGTCTCTATAAGGCGCTGGTGGAACGCAGATGCATACAGTTTGGTTCCCGTCAGGCCAATCCCGCGCAAGTACTCGAGAACTGTAATCTCAGGGTCGATATCATCCAGCACCACTCTTGTGCCGTTAAGATAGAATCGGAGGGTATCATCGAAAGCGGCAGTCAAAGTCGCCAGCGACTCTGGCTGAGGCTCCCGCTCTGGGGAGACGGCAATAGGTGCCATGTTGCTGGAGGAAAAGGAGGAAAAGAAGGTAAAAGTATGAAGTACGAAGTAGGGGTAAAGCGTATCCTATCGTTTGCCATTTATATGTGGCAACGAGGATGATGATTACCCGAATTGGCGTATACCTTTGGACACCCAACTAGTATTAGTAAAAGGCATTCGCCGTTTGGTTAGCCCCGAAATCTCCAAGCCACCCCAATACCCAGGCCAGAAACAGCCTTATATGGGGCTCCGCATAGGGATTTGTTAGTGCACAGGTCAAAAATCCAAATCAATGATTGTCGTAAAGATAGTAAATGTACTTGGTTGACCACGAATTTTATATGAGAGGCTCGGGTATTATTGGGCAACTAAAAGGCGAAGGTATTTTTATTTTGCTCCAACGGGTAGTAGTTCGTATCAAGTACGGGGCATGGGACCGACCATGTGCGAAAAGTGCACCACTGACATGCAAAATACGCCAGAGCAACGCAATATTGACACAGTTTGCTTGACCTTCGCACCGTAATTCGCGGGGTTTGCCCGTTAAGAACGCCCCGGGCTTCGGCCGGCTCCGATAGGGAGGATCCATCTCCAGATGCTCCACCATCGGCAGCCTCCACAGGCCTACGAGTACAAGTAGATACGCCTCTATAATATCGATAGTCGGTTTAAATCATAATTTCATTCTATGACAAATCTCCCTATTGGATATACTTCTTCAATGCCCTCAGTCTAGTCTTCGCCTCCTCCAGCACAGAATCCTCCTTGCACACCGCAAACCGCAGGTAATCCTCCGCCAAATGGGCATTCTCCTCCGTATAAAACTCCGTGGGCGGGATCGCCGCAACGCCCACTTCGTGAATCAAGAACCACGCCAGCTGAAAGTCCCGTGGCCGAGAAGCCACATGCGGCGGGAAGGGGTAGTCCTCCGGTAGCTTTACCTTGTTCATGTTGACGAGCACAAAGTAGCCGCCCTCGGGATCAGAGTAGGGCAGGCCGAGCTCGTCCCACACCTCGTTGAAGCGGTCCATCTTACTCTTCATGTCGCGAATCGTCTCGTCCCAGAAACCGACCGAGTCGGCTTGCTCGAATCCCACCGCGCAAGCTTCCTGCAGAGGCGAAACCGAAGAGTAGCAAATCCGTGTATGTGCGGCTGAGACGTACTTGATGAGGTGCTCGGGGCCAATAAGCCAACCTTGACCTGAACGTTAGCCGAGTATTGGTAAGTCACAGGATTCCGAGACGTACCGACACGCCACCCAGTGGCGTAAAAGTTCTTGCCAGCCGATCCAACAGTGATGGTCAAGCGCTCAATCTCAGGAGACAGGCCCGAGATCCTGGTGAATGGAACATAGTACAGGCGGTCATACACCTCATCGGAAAGAATGATAATCTCGTGCTTGACACACAAATCCCCAATCTTCTGCAGCTCTTCCTTCGAATAGACCTTGCCAACAGGGTTATCTACACATGAGTTGAGTTAGCGAATAGAATGCACCATCTGGGGGTCAGACATACGTGGCGTATTCAGGACAATCATTTTGGTTCGCGGAGTGATTGCCTTTTCCAGCTCGTCAAAGTCAATGGTCCAATCAGCCGCTGAAGAGGTCTTGGTAGCTCCCGTCTTGGGAGGATGCATGGGAACATAGACAATCTTGCCACCAGGCATCTCAATGTTGCTGATATATCTAGTTTTGCAGTCAGTGGCAACTTTCATCTCATCAACACTAAGTGGTATATACGTACTGGTCGAAGAAGGGCTCAAAGATGATGACTTCATCACCAGGCTCGATGAATGCCATGAAGGCGCTGAGCATGCCTAGAATCAATCCATGTTAAAAGCGAAATCAGCCGTTATGACGGTAGTTCTTACTCACCTTCATTGGCACCCGTGGTAATCGTCACTTCGGTTTCGGGGTTAATCTTCCTCCCCCAAAACGGCGAATACGCATCCGCAATGGCCTTCTTCAACCGAGGCCGTCCCTTGGTCGGGGAATACTGATTGCAATCAACCTGATCCAGCGCTGCCTTGGCGGCATCAAGGATGAATTTCGGCGGGTTGTATCCAAAGAAACCCTGGCCCATGTTCACAATGGGCTGCTTTGGCGACGCAGCCGCAGCCTCATTAATGATAGACCTGTGTTGACTTAGAATTCCTCATGTCGTATCTACAAAAGGCCTCTTCGACAACTCACCACACATCCTGCCTCTGCCCAGACACCCTGGCAGCCGGCTTCAGCTTCTGACTGAGACTCATGGTGGAATGATATCCTCGGATTGCCTGATTGATGACGGGTCTTCTAACAGCAGCTCGAGCGGGAAGGGAATATAGCGCAGAAAGAGACATCGAAATCCACACTTTTATCCAGGTGAGAGGGAGAGACTAGAGCTCAGCAACCCCCCACTCGTGTTGGTTCGTACGGAGTAGAGACCACCAAAATCAATGGCAATGGTTGGGTTTTTAAGCCGATTCAACCCCCTCGACAATTGAACCGAGAGTTCAATGCCTCGTAACGCTATTTTTATATGTTTAGTGTCTAAGAGTTGCGACATCGGCTCTGGAAAAAAAATATCTACATTGAAAGGCGTAGGATTGCTGAGTCAGGCTACTTAACGTGGGGGTCTCTCGTGATGGCGTCAAATCCCGTGATGCTCATGCCATAGTAATTACTCCGTACTCCGTACCTATCACAAACATGAGAGAAGACGCCCCAATTCCAGTTACGTATTAGCCCTCAACTCTCAGACAGTGATGGCCATCCATTCGGTCATGTCCTCAGACCCTCACCAGAACGAAATCGGACGAAAATCTTCCGGCGCCTTTATACCCAAGTCTTTGTCCTTCTGCATCAAAGAATGCCCTTCCCCCTCGTCTGCCTTGTTGAGCAATTCTTTCACAATGCGACTGCAGTCCAGTGCTGAGACGCGCTCACCCACATTCCAGGCCATCGTCTTTCCAAGCAACTCAATAATGTCGTGATCTGGATTCATGCCCTTCAGAGCCTGGACGTGGTCGAAGCATCTTCGCGGATACTTTCGAACGTCCTTCTTCGTGTGATACAGTGGCGGCCACTGCGCAAGCATCCCAAGCAGAGTGATCCCCAAAGCCCAGACGTCATCGCTCCTCCCGAAGTGACGGTTGTATTTCAAGATCTCAGGCGACCAGTAGGCCTGTGTTCCGCGGGGAGGACCACGGCATTTCCCCTCCTCCTTTATGTCTGCACAGTCCGCCAGGACCACGTTGATGGGTTGTAGGCGTTTGATCAGGATGTTCCGAGGCTTGACGTCTGAATGGAAGACGTTGTGGCCGTGGAGGTACTGAAGCGCCTCAGAAATCTGGAGCGTCACCTGAAGTATCTCCTCTCTGTCCATGCAACCGCAAGCACGGTCAATGCGTGTTTGCAGCATCCCCTCTGCACATAGCTCCGTGAGTAACAGCGTAGCAGCAGGGTTGCCGTCTTCTTTGTGCAGGTCGATGAACTCAAGAATGTGATCCTAGAGAACCACAGTCGTCAAACCCCTTCCTTCACAACCAGATTCATAGCCATCATGCTATTTCGTCTGGGGACTTACGTGTGAGAAACGCCGCAAGGTTCGTGCCTCCTGATATAGCTGTTGGACAGTCGTGGAAGATTTGCCTGCCAATACACGTCCATCCGACACTCTGAGGACCTTATACACGGTGCTCCAGCCGCCGCTGCCGAGATAGGATCCCCTCAAGTATTTGTCAGACGCGAATTTACACCTCTCAATGGTAGACCGAGTTTCGTCATCTTGGTTCCAGGAGCCAGCATGATGGCTTCCGGTATTCAGCGGAGAAGGCTGGAAAGACCAACTCTCCTGAGCCGGCTGAGTCCAGGTTGCCCGTAGGAGTGAGTCCTGCTGGATCATTGCACGAGAAAGTTGGTTGGTGAGATGTGTGTGTGTGTGTGATGTGGAAGTTTGGGATGTTGAGAAGATGATGCTCAAGGAAGGTTTTTGGAAGAAATCAGAGGTTATAAGGCTTTCCTAGCAGCTTTTCAAGTCACCTGAGGATGGTTGTACGAAGCCCGAGTTTCTCTTTCATGGCCAGTTGGCCAGCTGCCGTACATCTGCCAGCTTGGAGACATAAAACACATTCATCAAGCATTTCCCGGAACAGTAATCAGCCAACACACGACAAGTTAATAATGAAACTAGCTGGCCTCATACATCGTACCCTGTTAACACGAGGATTGCACAAGAAGCAGGAAGTCGGGGAATTTCATTCAATACGAGTTGCCTGAACGAAATTGTTCAGTTGCAAGTCAGTCAAGTACTACATACCTGTGCTCCTAGAACCTGGTCCCTATTCTGCTGCGACAGTAATAATACATAAAAATGCACCGTAAAACTCACACCTGATAGCAAGAAGCAATCATTCAATCATCCCGTCCTTTCGATTTCGTTGCCATGCACATTTCCGAAGTGAGACTCAAGCCGATCGTTCGCCGAACCTTTCATTTCAACGCCAGATGGGACCGTCCCATCAAAATTGCACCGTACCATGAGGAGGTATATGCGTGCCGCCAGAAACAAAACAAAGTCAAACAGGGCAAGGCCCCTTAAAACGGAGCAAAGAAAACAAAAACGATCTAGAAGAACGGGGGCAAAACAGCCTAGTCCACAACCCAACGTTGAGATGCCCTTCTCAGGTTCTCCATCATGCGCTCGACGAATTCCATAGATTCGCACCCGGGAACATCGGGGAATCCTTCAGGTCGGTGTTGCGCCATAGATTGTGCACTGTTGGGTTGAGTAGTTGCATCTGTGCCAGTTTGCTGATTAATAGGCGCGGCTGGCCCCACTACCGTGGAGGTTCCCACTGCTGATACCGAAGCTTCGTTGGGTATATTAGATGCACCAGTTGAAGATGGCGCCTGGCCCCAGGTAGCTTCTCCTGGTTTCTGAGATGTGGCAACCGCAGTTGCATCCATTGCTGGTCCACCAACCAGCGATTCCTTGATTTGTGGTGAATTTGGTAGATTCGATATTCCTGTTCCTGGCGTGGCACTATGGCCTGGATTCTGCTGAGTTTGTACTGAGAACTTTGGAAGTGGGACAGGTGTTGTTGAGACCTTGACCTGTTGTACAGGCTTCGTGGTTGGTCCTAGATTAACTCCTGTGGTTAACGATGAATCGCGTGATGCCGTTGGCAGTATTGGTTTCGCGGTTGTGGCGTTCGCCTGTTGGGCTGTGGGCTGGAGTGGTGAAGGTCTGGAGGATGATGCCGGCGTGCTAGGTGAAGAAGTCATGGCGGCCAAGAAATTAGCTGGCAGGGGCACCGGAGACTGCTTCGGTGGAATCTGCATTGCGGATTTAGTCGACTTCAGGGAGAGGCTGATGGCGGCGGGTAATCCAACCTTATATGACTTCGGCACTGGTGGATGCTTTGGTTTACTCGCCTGCTGCGGTGTTGCCTGTGCCTGGGAGTGTTGCTGGGCCAAAATCCTGTATTGAGCCTTTATAGCGGGATGATACTGATAACTGGGTGTTCCTGGTAAGGCTGGAGGTGACATGGATGGCTTCTGTTGCGCCGATGATGCTCCTGATATCGAAGCTTGGGGAGTTGATGGTGAACCAGGAAGCACTCCCATGTGATGTACAAAGGTGTTCGTGCCAGGAGATGTTGCTTGGGTTTGTCCAGATTGACTCGCGGGAGGCGCTGCCTGAAGAGATGACCTTCGAGTCAAATCACTTTGATTCGTCATCAAATGTGCCCTCAAGTCCCCCTGGTACCCATTTGTAAACCCACCCCATGGTGCGTAGGGGGTTCGGTATTTAGACGAGTCCCTAGTCATCAGATTAGGGGGGAAATCTAAGTGTGAATTACAATAACGTACCTGTTGTGATTCACTTGGAAAAACGAGTATTTCTGGTAAACCGAGGAGTGAACTTGCCAAGTAGGCTTGCTGAAATGCTGGGGTGCTTGGACGGTACTGGGAGCCTTGATACCAGGAGTTGGCCCTGAAGTTGCAGCAGATATCGGGCGTGCACGACCAGGTGGTGTTGCTGAGGGAGGCAATGCTTGTAGATGAGACATCTGATATGCTCCGGTTGTTCCAAATCTCTGGACTGGTGATAAGATATTGCTTTGGTAGCCAGGTTTCGCCGCGTACTGGTATTGTTGAGGGATCGAGGGCGATGGAGATTGGACAGAGAAGGCGGACGTATATCTTTGTGGAGTATATGTCCCGGTGATGGCCAAATTAGGTTCCGTGGGCTTTCTAGGCTTGTAGACGTATGGTACTTCAGCCTTTGCAGATGCCGAAAGTGTTGACGAAAGGCCTATCCCGGCAGCTGAATATGTGTAAGGTCCCACAACCCCGTACATCTGATGTTGATATGTAGGCCTCAGTGCAGGCAAAGGTTTTGGAGGCTTTGGGATTGTATCCAAGTAGTTTCCTTTGGGGTTATGGCGGGGCTTGGACGGATCTTCGGTATATTGTGCCCTGGCGTCGGTTGACGTCTTTCCAAGATAGTGCCAAATTTGATGCTCCTTGGTGAAGTCGATCTTGACCTGCGCCTTGTTGGTGACATCCAAAGTATTAAACTCCGCCCAAGTAAAGCCATCAACAAAGACATCATCCTTCCGCGGCTTGTCATCATGCCGTTTGGTATTGAGTTGGTCCTTTGCTTTGCGAGAGGCAGGCAGAGGGATGGCATTTGCGGATGCTTTTGGCAAGTGATAATCAGACGGGTCTGGAAGCAACAACCATTTCCACTCGACCTCAACACGGTCACTATCCTGTATTAGCCATTTATCCTTGGGATTGACTGGGATTACATACCCGCTTGGCAGAACATCTACCAAGAGCATTTGCTCGTCCGGTCGATTCTCCATCACTATTCCGGCGAAGATATCGCCTCGATAGTATTGCATCTGGCAAATATCTCCTTGCTTGAGAGCCGCCGCAGCCGCCTGAATGCGAGAGTCTCCTTCGAGAGCATCACCATCCAGCTTCTTGTCACGCTTAGTACGATGGAAACGACAACTAAACTCAAATACTTGCTCCTTGTATTCAGTGCCGTCCTCGCCAAACACAGGAACATCTTGTTCCTCTGTGAAGACGCCGGCAGCGGCAGCACATGTGGCGTGATATGCCCTGGCACATTTCTTTTGGGAACATTGAAAGCACGCCCCGCGTTTTGACCGGCAGAATAGACACTTGAGATCAAGGCGGTCTTTGTGAATGCTCGCAGCGTTCGATATGACCTCTTTGTCATCCACCATATCGATGTAAGTCTCGGGTACATAGAGAGCACAGAGACGATGAGCTCTGCGGCCATCATCTGTGGGCAATATTTCCAGACCTGGAATATCATTGGGGCAGAGGCAACAAGGCGGCTCAGCCTTAACTTTGAGTCGCAACTTGATCTTCTTGACCTTGATCTTTGCACCCTTGTCTCCTGGGCCGCGCTTCCTCTTGCGACCTGTATCCTTGAACTTCACTCCGTGACTAGCGGGTGGGGTTGGAAGGCCAGAAAGGTCGTCATCATCTTCGTCTTCGTCCTCTTCGTCCTCAGTCTCCTCGTATTCGGTTTCTTCGCCGCGCAGTTTGCGTTCGATTTCGTAAACGTTGACCCAGACGCTGTCTTGGGCTTGGGCGCATTCACACTTCTTTGCAATCTTGCCCATCTCGAGCCAGGAGTCAAGAGCGAAGTTGACAGCCTCAGCGCAATTATAGCCCAAATTATACCCAGAATGATACCCATAAGGATATGTCACAACAAACTCGCCCGGGTATGACACGCATTTGTTGACTCTGATACCATAGTTCTGTAGTAGATGTTGGGGAGAAATAAGAAAAGCCTTGTGCCTCAAAAACTGGTCACAAGCCTTGGCGTCAGCGGGCCAGATGCTCTTCATAGCAGCCTCAAACCGTCGAGCATCAGCCTGAGAGATACTGTACCACTGCTTCGGGGCGCCGAAATGAAGATAGTTGATGCTGTATAGGTCAACATCTTCGAGATGCCAGGCAAACGTTGCCTTCCACATCCCAAGATAAAGATAGGCAGTGTTGACACCGGGGACTTTTGTGCCGAGAACATCCAGAAGATTGGGTAGCTTGTTCAGGTTCCAGACTTCGGTCCTTTCATCGAAGAGCGTCCCCATCAAGTCCGCGCCGTACAATGGCGGAGCATAGATCAACGTCTTCCAGTAGGCTCTCTCGAGTTCTTCACAACGCTCTGGAGTGTAATCTGAGATGTCCATCCGATAGTCGAAATCCTTGAACGCAGCCTCATCAATCACTGCTGAGCCTTCCCGACGGCTATACTTCCGACGCGCCGAGACGGATTGGGTCTTTGCTTTGGCGGGTCGGATACCACCCATTCTGCCAACGGAAGGCTGATGATCCAGATCGTCAACTTCAGTTCCAGGATCCTTCTCGATCGAGGCCATTATTTCCTCTTCAGCCTCTTGCGCTTCGATCTTGGGCGATACCGGGGTCATCGGTCGATTCTCCTCCTCAGCCTGCTTCTGTTTGCCTTTGCTCTTGGGTGGTCTCCCTCTACCGCGGGTCTTGGGGGCTGCTGAATTGGAAGGCTTTGGGGCAGTCGAACGAGTGCGCTGTGGCCTGGGCTTTTCTGCATTGGCGCGCCGTTCGCCACGTCTGGCAGGCGGTTGGTGTTCGCTTTGTTCGCAGAGTTGTCGCCATTGCGGGATGTTGTAAGATCGACCATGGAGAATATTAACCTGGCGATAGGTGCCGTTCGATCCCATTATGTCTTGCTTGATCGGCTCGCGGACCCTGACTTGCTTTACGAGGTCTTCAAGGGGTGGTTGGGCGTCCTTCCATTCCTTTGGTGGGATGATCTTGATGATGCCGGACTTCATGCCATAGCTGTCGACCTTTGTCATCTGGAGGGATCCGCGGGTCAGCAAAGGGAACAATTGGGAGTATATCGGTGACATACGAAGCGCTTGAAGTCTTTGAACTGGTCCATTGTCGGCCTGAAGATGGGAACATTGCCAGACCAGTGGTCGGGGAGCACCTCTCCAATGTCATCTTCAACAACCTGGGGCAGCGTGAGAAACCCAGGCGCATCGTCCAAGACCGGCTCATCTTCCAGGTCGCTCAGCTCCGAGTCGCTGGCGTCCGACTTCTCTGCATTGTTGCTATCGGGTGGCGAGTGCAGGAAAGCGGGTTGGGGCTGCTTCGCACATTCGATCTCGTCGGCGACAACGGGCGCTGTGGCGCTGAGGGCATCGGTCGACATGGCGGCGATTCAGGACGCAGCGTGCGGTCGGGCCATCGAGCGAGCGACGGAGGTCGAGCGCGAACGCGATGCGACTGAACGGGTATTGTGTCTTGGGTGCTTGCAATAGGCGCACGACTTTCGAGATGCTTGGTGTTGGTGTTGTAGTGTAGGTAGTATGTATGTATGTAATGTGTGGGTGTGCGAAGTTCTGTGGTGCGTGGGACAGGGAACGCTTCCACTGGAGTCACAGGCGGCGCTGGTGGATGATGCGGAGAAATTGCGGTTTCCGAAGGGCAAAGAGAACCACTAACGGCGCTATAATGATCGCTAGTAATAGCACTAGGTAGCGCTGTCAGCTCGTATACTCGCTAGGACGCCGTACTTCGTACGTAGAACGAAGTACATCCCCTGTAACGCAAAGCATTCAAGGACATTCGCGCGCTTTCGGGTGCGTGTGGTATTAGTATCAAGGATGAAATAACATGCAACCGCCTCGCCTCGCTCGATATTTGGACGTTGTTGTACTCCGTAAATCGATAGAATAAGTACAGTATTTGTCAAAGGGATATGTCTATGTCAAGATGGGATTGACTACTAGGTACCTGGAGTATCTACTCTGTACCTCGTACTTTGTACGTATTAGGTAGTATGTACGGAGCAGGGAGTACTAAGGTTGTGGTCGTCTAGAAAGTTCAACCTTACTGGGTGTCCCCAAAATGCGAAGAACAAAGATTAAATGATCTCGGAATCCGCACAACTTGTTCTCGTATAAGTAAGTAGTATAAGGTGCATCCAGCTAGTCTGCAATGACTTTCCCCTACGGAGTAGAACTAGTATTCCCTTTTCCAGTTCAAAAGGGATGACGACGATGTCGCTCTGACGGGGCAGTACGTACTCGGATGACCCTTTCATCTTTCATCACCTGAGGCAAGGAAGAATGGCGCTCAATACCAATCCCACCTTGTCCGGATTTGTCTTGCCATAAGGTAGATTGATAAGAAGAGCGTGTGGATGCACGGAGTACTCTGCATGTGTCACTCACTGCCTCTAAGGGAATGTCACAACGGATATCAAAGCTGCCGTGGCTTTTCTTCTTTTTTCCTAAAAGGAGATGCCTTATAATCCATACCTTGAACACAGAGAAATGGTGCCTTACAGTACTCCGTACTCCGTACAATTTATTTAAACGATAGCTTCCATGCCATGTGGGGACCAAAGATCTCACTGATCAAATATTATGGAGTACGGAGTAGCCTGAACGCCATTCTCATTTCTTTTGCCACCAAAAGCGCAAGTACGGGTACATGGCAACTGGTAAGCTTGAGGTACCCCATGCCTAGATGCTGCAGGCTGGGGAATTCGGCATTATCCAAGTAGAGGTCTAAGAACTTTGGTCGTCAATTAATATCTGTTTCGAGAGAGAAAAAAAGAGGTATGAATCATGCATGATCCTGATTGTCAAGATTGGCAAAAATAAAGGTTCCAGGGGGAGTCGAACCCTCGCTGGCGGAATCAGAATCCGCAGTCATAACCGTTAGACCATGGAACCTGTTGAAGTAGTGATCCACTTCCCATGGCGTGTCTGCTGGTGTCCTAATCGTGCTTATTTACTCACCAGCTTCATCTACTCCTGAATTCTCTTTTGCTACAAATGGAAGCCCTTACACATATGTACATGTCCTTGATCTTCGGATCAGAAATCTCGAGCCTCTACATCAAGAATTTTAAGCAAATGTGTATTTTACCTATCTGCTCATCTTGTATGACTTGTTTATAAGAGGTTGGTTGAGGTGAGGATTGACATGGAGCTTCAGCTTGAGTGGCTGCAATATGTGCTAACCTGTAGTCAATCATGATTTCAATATTTCCCTTCTCTGCCAAGGTTCATTTTTGTCGTACGGCAATAGTAATACTGGCTGCATATCTCTAGGTCAACCTCTTTTTCGGAATAGGTTACCATGAAAGTCAGGTACAATATGCCTATCATAGCTCCTAAGAACATCCATGGTAAACGGCCCCCACTGTGCCATGACCCCCCCCGGCACCACCATTATATCGCCCTCCCATATCGATCATCCACAACTAAGGCACGGGGCGCCAGCTGAGAGGACTATGCCGCCGAGACCGCCTTCATTCCCTGTATACTGTACATACTACTAGTACTAAACATGGGCCGGTTCGGGGCACTGATTGGAGCGGTAGGGTTCGCTGTGAATCCATGGCCAAAAAAACAGCCCGCAGCAGGTTCATGCGCTGTACGGAGGAGTATACTTGGTCAACACCTACTCGTATTTCTCATCTTACACTATTGGCTTATGTGCGTGCCATGGATAACCATGGAAAAACGGAATCACAAATGATAGAGCTGTCCTGCCGCCAAGGGTCATTCCCGTCAGCCGGGCTACCTACTTTATGCTTCTTATAGGCAGAATTCACACCTCCGCCCTCTCCATCCACTAAGAGCTTTTTATCGTTATTCCCTCCGATTGTCGCTTATCCGACGAAAGGAAAGGTGAAATCAAGTCTTCGGGCTCCTCTCACCCCTTTCCAGAGCCGCAGTTGCATCCTGTGCTGCTCGTCCATATTGGATATTGGATATTGGATATTGGAGGCAAAGGGCCCCCGCAACTCCAACATGACCCCGCTCTGGTCTCTATTGCAGCTATTGGTGCTGGTGCTGCTCCTCGCAATCAATGTCTCGGCTCAGTCTAGCGACAGCATCAACGAGAAGGTCTGGGCTGCTGTCGCATTCATCAACCATGGCGAGAAGACTCCCTCTCTGGGCGGCCTACAGACCGTCCTCACTCCACTTGGGGCTCAGCAAATGTGGCGACAGGGCAGCGCTTTTCGAAGTCGTTACTTGATCGACAGCAATTCTTCCCTGGCCAACTCAACGCAGCCTCCACCGATCCAGAATATTGCTAGCGATGCAATTGTTAATAGCCAACTCACCATTCTTTCGCAGACGGACGAATGGGTTGCTGGAGGCGCCATGGCCTTCCTACAGGGTCTCTATCCTCCCAATGTACGGGCATTCAACAACTTTGCTGGAGGACAGGAGTTGGCTCAGGACTTTATTACCAATAATCAGACCAATTATCCTCTAGGCGGATATCAGTACCCTAACATCCAGACTCTATCCATGACGGATTCGTCGTCTATTGCGTACGCTGACCTAAACTCACTGGATTTTCCCCTTTGCCACATAGCTTACGTGCTAACTTGGTATTGAAACTCTAGAATACAAGGCACCATTGGATGCACTGCTTGGTATAACGTGGCAAAAACCATTGAACAGACGGACTTGGTCAACCGTTTCACAGCTACTCAGGACTTCTACCAGAACCTATTTTCATCTGCGCCCCTAAAAGGCACCATTCCTGCTGAGCAGGCTAATTACGGAAATGCCTATGAGATATATGAGTTTGTCGACTACATGAATACTCACAATGAGACCGTCTTCAAGGGCCTACAAAACGCCAACGACACACTCACTACTCTCAGGAACAACGCCTTCGAGATTGAACGCGCCAAGAACAGTAACAATGCCACCGCAAGCACCAACGACACCAGCAGCTTGGTCTCCAGCATCGCTGGTCGAACTCTAGCTCGCAAGATTACGGACTCATTCAGCAGTGTTACCCAAGGCAATGGGAGCAAGCTCACTTTGATATTTGGTTCCCTTGAACCCATGCTGGCTTTCTTCTCTGTTGGTGGCCTTTTCACCCGGGAAAACCTTCTCTCAGGACCGTTTTCCACTCTCCCTGAGCCTGGTGCAGCCATGGTTTTCGAGCTGATTGGACAGGATCCGAACGGCGCTTCGTCGATGCCATCCACAGAGGACCTCTTGATTCGATTCACGTACCGTGCGAGCGCCGACGAGGATGGTCAGTTTTCCACCTACCCCCTATTCGGGTCCGGATTTGGTGGGCAAAGTATCCCATATACTGGCTTCCTCAATTCCATGCGGCGCTTTACTCAGGATACGTCGCAGTGGTGCGACCTCTGTCAACCAACATCCGCTTCCTGGTGTGCGAGCGTACCCAGCGATAGCACTTCACCTTCTGGGACCGTGAAGCCAGCCATTGCCGGTGTGATTGGCGCAGTAGTCACGATGGTTGTGATTGGCATTGCTGGGCTCGTCCTGTATGCCCTTGGCGCGTGCCGCTTTAGGCGTCCGTCAGATTCCAATCCACACAGCGGCTTCAAGGGAGTCGAGAAGATGGCCAGTGACATCGATGTGACCGTCTCAAAGGGCGGAGTGCAGCATGAGCGGATAGGAAGCTGGGAACTGAGAGATGGGGGAAGCCAACCGTCACAGGGATCCGTGGGTATTGTGACAGCAGACTTTGGCAAAGATGTGCCCAAACCTCGGCGGCTGGACGATGATGATATCAGCATGACGGGGCTGACGCCAGCGAAAATCCGCGAGAGTGTTTGAACAAGGGAAATGGACAGGCTTGGTTTGTTTTCTTCTATGTATATAGGTTGAGGAAATCCGGAGTCATAAGTGAAAGGGACAACATCATTGGTATAAGAACTGCATGGAAGACGATGATGAGATACGATATGATGAGGTATTTATTCCATTGGCTCAAAAGGTCGAGTATTATGTATTTAACTATTTAGCAAAGGCATTATCAGTATCATGTTATTGGTATCGTATTCCGTATTCCGCTGATTGATTGCATAACAATGGATGAGTCAATCGGCATACGCACGTATCTGTTGGTGATATGTGTATGGCACTCTCCACCAAATCCACATAACAATGGTAGAATTATTTACTATATATATATATATATATATATATATAGGACGAATTGAGCCGCCGAACGCATTATCCTCGCAGATCAAAAAGGTAGAGAAGCTGAAAAGTTCGTATCAAGGCCAATGGCTCAGCACTTAGCATCCATTCCTTAGTAGCATCTTGAAGCTAGTAATTATAGGTAGTCAAGTGCGGAGACGGAGTGACACCTCTGTGCCGTGACTCGTGAACTAGACTCACTTCCTTCAATGCTACTTTGATGCCCCAAACCACAATCCCTCTGCGAGTCCGGAGAACGTCTTTCGTCTCGGTCTGTATCATCAATAGAGTTGGTAGGACGCCCTTTTTCATGGCGAGCCATAATCCTCTCCACCAGCAAAACTACAGCTCCAGCACCACTCCCGCTAGATCATTACCCACGTTCCGATACGAACCCCTGGGCGACTCACAATGCATACGGATCCTCACCCTTGAGCCCGGCTCCGGCTCCGACCCGTTGGTCGGGCACCTCCGCGTGGAGAGCATCGACCCGGCAGCCCAGCAGCAGCAGCAGCAGCAGGGAGGAGAAGACACGCCGCCGCCGCTGGCGTCGTCGTCCTATGAAGCCATCTCGTACGTCTGGGGCACTGCGCCCCGGTGCTCGGAGCTTTTCTGTGATGGTGCCGCTCTGCCCCTGACGCAGAGCATTCACGATGCGCTGGCCCGCGTGAGACATCCGTCTGAACCACGGAGGCTGTGGGCGGATCAGATCTGCATCAACCAGGAGGATGTGGCGGAGCGGAGCCAGCAGGTCAAGCTCATGAATGCCGTGTATCAGAATGCGAAGCGGGTGCTTGTATGGCTTGGGAGAGATACAGATGGAGTGGCGGCGGATGCGGTGCGTATGGTGCATCGCCTCCATGGGGTGTTCAATGATGAAGAGGCGCACAAGGCCTTTAGGGTTGAGCATTCGGAGAACCTGGCCAAGCAGAGCGCAGAGCCGTGGATCCCTCTCGCGAAGCTCACGAAGCTGCCCTGGGTGAGTCTTCCCCTTCCCCCCCTCTCCCCTATCTCCGAGGATCTATGAGTTCTCTTGCTGATGGTAAGCAGTTCCACCGCATATGGATCGTCCAGGAGATTGGCACTCCCGCTCCCGCAACACTCTACTGGGGCGACGCCGAGATGGACTGGGACATGCTCTCCTGTGTAGCCGGCGTCCTCAACCAAAGCTACCACCACCTTCGCTCACGCTTCTACATCGGCACCTCCAACATCCGCTATCTGCACCGACGCTTCGTCGAGCCAGCAGTGCAGTACGACCAGTACCACAACCGGGGGAGCTTCGTCTACGAGCTGCACCGCGCGCGCCACCTGCTGGCCCAGGACCCACGAGATCGGGTGTACGCTTTTCTGGGCCACTTCTCCATCGGGATAGGGAGCAAGGCGCTTGCCGGGCTGGTGGCTGATTATACACGCTCCGTGGAAGAGGTGTATATCGATGTTGCGGTGCGGGATCTCAAGGACGCGGACTCGCTTATCATGCTGTCTGCAAACCACAACTCTCGGCAGGATAGCAACAGACTCTTTCAGGTGGGAGCGCAGCTTGATCTGCCATCGTGGGTACCAGACTGGCGGGTGCTACCGCTACATCTGTTTGGTTCGCCAGAGGCACCTCATCGAGCGGCGGGCGACACAAAGCCGCAACTGACTATCGATGAGGCGTCACGTATCTTGTATGTTCGGGGCTTTCAGATCGATGTCATAGATCGTCACTCATGGCCGATATCTGGCAAGGCGTTCCAATTTCCCAAACATAACCCCTCACAAGCTCAAAGCCAAAACAACAAAAACAACCATAATCACAGCCATAACCACAGTAATCAGCAAAGGCAGCTTCATCAAGACCACCAACCTCAAAATCAACAGCAGCAGCAACGCTTGCACCCTATTAAAGTTATCTGGCGCCACCTCCTGGGCTATCAGGCCTTCACGCTCTCCCACATATACCCCCCTTTTGGCAATGGCGTTACTACAACCACGTCCGACCATCACAAGTCCACCTTCTTCGCCCTCATATAGACCCTTACAAACGGCTGTATAGGCTATGACCGCTCTCGCATCTATGGCACCATCCCGCCTACTGAATTTCTCGCTGGTGGAGCGGCATACATCGTCCGTTCCGCGTTCTCTAGTCATAGCGACAACAACCCCAACACCAACAATAGTAATGACGACAACAACAACTTCAGCAACAAGGGCAAAAACAGCATCAACAGAGGTAACAACAACCACAACAATACTCGCAGCGGCACCAACAACACCTTCACCCGCGTCGGCATCTCCCCCGAACTTCGCCACCTCGCCCGCACCGGCGACGCCTTCAAATGGAGCCACGAAGCCACCTCGTCACCCGCTACCGCCGCTTTGCCGTAACGTCTCGGGGCTACTACGTTCTCGGCCCCGATATCCTCGAACGGGGTGACGTTGTGGTCGTTCTCCACGGCGGGAGAGCGCCCTTCCTCTTCCGCAGGACACCGTCGTCATCGTTATCGCCGGGTGAGTGGTTTCTCGTGGGGGAGTGCTATGTTCATGGGTTAATGGATGGTGAGGCTTTGAAGATGGAGGGGCTCAAGGAAGAGACATTTTCTATAAGGTGACGATGGTGAAGGTCATGTGTGATATGTGATATGAATGCATGGACAGAGCGTTTGGGGGAAAGACTATGTATGCATGACACATGAATTCTAAGCATTTACATAAAAGGGATCATCTAAAAGTCAATATCAAGGCATCAATATTGGAGCACACAAACACAAGAATCATCGTCAAGTTTTTCAACATATGAATTCATATCTGTTTGTTGAGATTCTGATCGAGTGGAATGCTCGACTCCATCTATCTATACAACCTGCTAAACGCTGGTGCCAGGCCCACCACCCGTCAATCCTTTGAATATTAAAAAAGGAAAAAAGTGAAAATGAAAGAAATCTGCGCCTTTGCCCAGAAGTTCATACGTAGCCAGTCTTCATTGACCCCCAACTCCAAATGCAGCCGTGTTCCCAGTCCATGGTATTGTGCACATATGCCGTGAAAAGAATGCTCCCTCTCTACCTAGCGTGTGAACGCCCCATCTTTCGAGTCTTCTGTTTCGTCTATCTCACAAGTCCCTGGTCAGAAGTTCTAACCTTGACACAACTAACTCCATGCTGGCGCAGATACATTGTACCCGAGCCATGGCAAGAGCAGCCTCTTCCTCTTCCTCGGTGGCATCAACAAACTCGATTCTGGAGAGTAGCTTTTCCGGCTCAATGCCACCAAAGATGTCAATGTGATAGAGGCTATCGGTGTCCAAGGTCTGGGGCTCGCAAGTAGATGACACGGGCTCGGAGTGGTAGAGGGCAAACTCAGGGTCGGACTCAAACTCCTCGTCAACTGGGGCGTCGGAGGACTTGATAATGGGCGTCTCGACAGGCCGCTCAATCACAGGTAGCTCAACCTTCTCATCATTGGAGGCGAAGGAATCCACGAAGTTGGATGTCTTACCCGAGAGAACGTTCGTATCGATTGGGGTGGGGACCTCGGAGGTATTGACAACGAAGACTTGAGGCTGGAAGTTGAAGCCACCACTGCTGAGATTAAGCATGGAGAAATCCATGGTTTGCTCGGGGATCATGGCCATGCCGATCTGCTGCTGAGACGGCTGAGAGCCGTAGGGGTTGACATCCTTGGGCACCTGCTGTTGCTCTGGGGACGCCTGAGGCTCAGTCTTGATCTGGGCTGGCGGTGCCATGGCGGCGGGGTTGGTGCTCAAGTGGTCAAGGAAGTTGGAAAAGGAGGAGGATGAAAGAAGCATGCGGGTCAAGTCTGACAGACGCTTGTTCTCTTCGAGAAGAGCGCGGTTTTGGGCACGCAGGTCATTATTCTCCGTGACCTTGTTGGCGACCTCACTCTCCAGCTGGGAGATGTATTCTGCGACAATGTTAGCCTAGGGAATATCGAATAACAGCAAGTACAATTGCTTACCCTTTCTCCTTGATCTGAATGCACGGGCAGACACCTTGTTGCGCAGCTGCCTCCGCTCCTTGCTGCTCAGCTTCTTGCCCTCCTCGCTAGCCAAAAGACGTTCATCCTCGTCCATATCCTCGTCCTCCTTCTTCGCCCTGGGCAAGTTGGATGAGGGAGTGGGGGCATCAGAGCCCGGGGAAGAAGGCTTGGCCCGCATAGAGTTGAGAAGCTGGGTGATCTTCTGTTCGACGAGAGGGTCGGTGGGCTGAGGGGCCTTGCCGCGGGACTTGGACAGCTGGGCATTTTGGCGCTGAGCCTGTTGCTGCTGGATGATGTGCTGTTGTTGCCTTTGTTGAGCCTGAGCCTTGGCTAGAGCAGCCTGGGAGTGAGCGCCAGGCCACAGGCGTCCGACGTTGCTCGTTTGGGATGGCAGAACCGGGGAGGCCAGTGTCGAATCCTGCTCGATGCTGCTGGGGTTTACCGTTGAGAACAGTTGAGAATCGGCCGGGGATTCAAAGTCCATGATTTCCGAAGCGGCGATGGTTGCCTGAGAGGGCGAGGTATTGAAGTCAAAGAGATCATTCTCGGGCGTGAAGGTGGTGATGTAGTCGAGACTTCTAAAGTCCTGGTAGCCAGTGTTGTTGGTCTCGTTGACAGCCATGGTGTTGGCGATGGCGCCAGGCACGAAGCCGGTTTGCTGGCGATACATGTCATAGTTGTGGCTAGGACCACTCAGGGTCTGGGTGGTGGAAATGCTGGGTGTCGTCACCGTAGCGGTGATGGGGCTCGCAAAGGTCGGCTTGGATGAGGTGGAGGGAGACAGCGAGGGCGAGTTGTAGTTGGAGACGCCGTCGTACTCGGAGAGATCGAGCAGGGCGTCGATATCGACGTTGTTCTGGGCCGAAGCCGACATGTTGGAAGAGTGCCGATCCGAGGGCGAAACTCGATGTCGTCGTATTCGTTTCTCTTATCGCCTTCTTCGTGATTGTGGAGGCAAATGCGTCAAGTGCTGATGGTGAGGCGATGATGATGATGAGGATGATTGATGATGAAGAAGAAGCGGAATGGAAGAATCGTGAGAAGAGTCGAAACAATGGAAGAGGAGAGACAAGCGGATGAAGGGCTGGGCAAGGGGGGTCGATTCTCCTATGAATGGAATGGAAGCCTGCTCTGGGCAGGAAAGCAGGCTTGTTGGGGGCCACTTTCAGGGGATAGTGTCGGACTCCGCAGGGCCCTTCGGTGGCCTTAGGCGTCCTTGGGCGTCCTTGGGCGTCCTTTGGGCGTTTGCTGGCGTGGAAGCGCAGGGATACGGCGGGGGTGACGGCACTAATGGGGCAGTGGACGCGTAAGCCTTTTCTCCCGCACCAAGACTGCAGTGAGTGTGAGTGCGTGGTCTGCTAAGCCTAGAAGAGCAGCCGCCGTGTGAAGCCTTGGCTCTTGGGGGGTCTTTTGTGGTCCTTTGTAGCCTTCGTTGAGGGCGTTTTGGCCCTGGGGATGACGACGCCTGGCTGTTTCCCCGGTTTAGTGCTGCTTAGCCGCCAGACCGAACGGGCCGGACGAGCCAAGCGAAGCCCATAAGAACCAGCTCAAAAGGCCACAGAGCGCTGCACAAGCAGAGGAGATGCAGAAGGCTGACGAATGTCGACAAAGCAGCCGCGAGGCCCTATGAGCACATACGACGAACGGTTGATGCTCTCGATTCCTTCTGCAGCAAACAAAATACTGTTGTGATATGCTGCTATCCTGTTATCTTACTGCCTGTGCCAGCTGCCTGTGCCAGCTGCCTGTGCCAGCTGCCTGTGCCTCTGCATCTGCATCGGCATGCTGGTCTCTGAACATAAACACATGGCGATTACTGATTGCTATGGTAGTGAAGTAGCATTAGGATTATCACCGTTCTTCAATTTGTGCTCGTATTCTTCTTTAGCCTCCTCCTGCAAACTATCTTGACGCTAGCAACGGGCTGAGTGTGGCTGTACAAATGATGGATGTGGGCAGCGGAATCTGTCCGGAAACCGAATGGCGAGCCCATGTCATGCTCCGTATCACGTGATTATAATATCCTGTTCTCCATCCTCTGATCAGATGGCGGTGGCAGTGCCATGAGACAGACAGTACGAGTGCAAGCAATTGCCTGATTGAGATGCATTGCTGACACGACTTGTGCCAACAGTCTGCCATGTTTCGTCTTGAGACATTGTCTCCTACGTATTATGTTGGATGTTTTTTTACGAATTTGAGCGCGAGTGGCTTGACCTATCATACGAGGCCGGAGTACGAAGTAATATCTTACTACTCCGTAGTACTCCGTACTGGGGTAATAGTTATAGTAGAGAACGCACTTGTAAGCGAAAATGCATTCTGGAATAGTAATTGCTTCACCCGGGTACTACGCTGCTAGTAGGTACTACTACGGAGTAGCTGGCAACAGCTTCCCAATCCAGGGGCTCTCGAGCGTTATCTCGACTTCATCTCGGCAGTTACCATGTTCTCCGCTTGAGGGTTCTGAACATTTCCTAACTCACGAGCCCTGAAACTGTTTGGGGTGCACGTCATGGCATCTATTTTTAGGACTGTTTCACAACACCACCATGCATATCAAGAACCACACTTGACCAATCATTCTGGCCAAGGCATCGACATTCTCCTCTCTTGGGGATTGTGCCAAATACTACGAAGTACCGAGTACTACTGCTATTAAACACGACACTTATTTCGGCAACTATTTCGGAATATTCAATATAATAACCATAAAGTAGACTTCGGTTTCACCGTGATCACTAATATTGGCTTGGTGGCATAGTCAGCGCCTTGTGGATGCTATTCGGTCATCAGATTAATAATAAAATAGGGACGCTTCAAACGTTCAAGAAATGCTCCGCCACAAGAAAGCTTCGTGTTCTAGAACCAGGTTAGCAGTATACTAATACCGAGTAGTCGGCAGTTTGGCATCTCTCCATCTGAGGCTAATAGAGCAGCCTGGCGGGACGAACTTGGTGATCGTATTGAAAGTGCGTGCACCACACATCTTGCTGAGGCCGCATGTGGGTGACAATGACAATAAAACACAGATCGCAAAGCATACACATTGTCACAGGCAACACCAACTACCATAGATGTTTCTCACCCTCCTGGATGACTCTGATTGATGGATAACTCTCAATGCTGTGGATTACTTTTATCCAGCTGGTGCTTGCAATTCTATAATACTAGCATAAGCTCCTGATGCTCTCCTGCAATACGCTTCCTTTTTTGTCCCCTTTGGACCGATCCTTGATTCTGGGGAGTCAAAGTGGAGAAAGGTTCTTCCGGTCCGTTAAACTATCAATGCTTATGTAAGAGGCATCAACCCAACACCACAGGCGTGGGCTTGCACCTGACAGCTGATAACTTTCAAGTTGTTAATAGTGCCTAACCAGTGAAAGCCCAACCAACGATTTGCATTCTCTCCAGGAGGTGCTCGTAGTTTGGCATCGGCTGTGGCCACGCATATCGTTCGTTCGCTCATACTGAGGACTCTCGGTATGCGATAAACGTCGACCGACATAAGCTGTGTCAGACTTGCCCCCACTGCGCTGGATGCCACTGATATTTTCCTTCCTCACCTTGTCTGGTTCGCCAAGAGTTGATCCTACCGAGGAGTGCCTGCAAAAGGCGAAAGATTTCATGCCGGGAAATTTCTTGACGGAGCCCTCATCAGCTGCTAAACTGACAGCTTTACCTCATCGGTGCAAACTCACTACTCGCGCCAACGGATCCCCACGGTTTGCAATGGTATATCTTCAATAGACGCTGAAAATGGCAAGGGGAAGAAGAAATCTTGCGCCGGCAGCGGCGGCTGGCCCAAAGGAACGGCACAGGAGAGCTCAGAGGCCACAGTACGACCATCGAGCACCCGTGCCTCCGGGCTTTGTGGCAAAGCTGCCTGTACCAAAATCCAAACATCACACTTACTTTGAATTTGTCAAGAACAAGGAAAAGAAGAAGAAACTCGAATTTCAGGTAGGCAAAACGTGGCTTCCAGGACGCTCTCACCTCACATGAGACTCACCTTGGCTAGGTCACCACCAGGAAAACCCCCCCACCAGGCTTCGAATTCGTCCCTATTGGAAATCCTCAACTAACTACAGCATGCAAAGAGCTGTCTCGCGAAATGGATGCCATGATTTTCATCGTTTCGGTATGTCACTTTACTTCATGTGCTGAGCGTGGGACTAAGGTAGCCGCCTCCAGAACGCAAGGGAATCCGATCGGAATCAAATTGTCCACCAAGTTCACCGCATCGGCCACCATATCAGAGAGGCTATCGTTGAAGAAGCGAAAGCCGGAATAGTGAATTTGCCCCACCATGTTGTCACAACGTCAGATGGGGAGCCTGAGCCGATACCTGCGTCGCCGCGTGTCTATCACGCTCAAGTTGATGCTGCCATTAGAGACTTATTTCCAAGGATCCCGAACACTGACCGTCAGATGATCATCGAGCACGCTTTTACTCGGGTTTGTATTTGACCACCTAGTTTGAAAGTCCAGTTACGGCTAATAATTCTTTCTCAGGGTTCGGCCAATAAACCTGAGAGGCCTGTTGGGCTCTGCGACCACATCACACTTGCTCGCAGGGTCCAACTGGCAGCTCTTGCCCATATTCGGCATACTCATACACGGTATGATGAGTTGTTGAAAGAAACGAGTTGGCAAAATGCTCGAAGGGTTGTAGAAGCTCTGTGTCTCGACATCCTCGTCAAGTGGCGGGGAGATGAGGAGAATGGCCGGGACCAGCTGGATGAAATCTTGCGTGAAGTTGTTGTCATTTCCGATTCTGAGGACTCGGATGAAGAATCAACTGATGACACATCAGTTGAGGATGCTGGCGATGTCAGAGAAGTACCGATGCTTGATTACCGACCCACTCAAGGATCAGATCAACTAGGTATGGAACGTCGCCGCTCTCCCAACCTGGCATCCAGGGCAAATAATCCATCGACTCCCACCCGATCGAACAGGGGGATTGTGAAGCAAACTAATCGTGACCGCACAGCAGAAAAGAGGGCGCAGAGAGGTTTTAAGAGGTATCGCGCCTGGGAAGAAGCAATCAGGCGTAATCGTGGGGACATGCCATTGCCCCAACATTTCTCTCTAGAAATGGATGTTGCCCATTCGCCGTATCAATCACATAAAACGCCCATGGCCCCGAATGACATGCTAGGCAGGCCCAGCAATGATTCAGACTTGCGGATTCGCTCTACTGTCCCTGGAAGTGTGCCAGGTCTGAATGGCTATGTTTCACAGCAGAACCCTGCGCCCCAGCCTGCATGGGATTCCTCATTCAACGCGGGCCAGAACACCCTAATTCATCGTCCAAATGAAAAGGTAATGTCTGTTGTTTATGGCCAATCCACGGGCACTTCGGCTTCCCGCTATCCACCTTCCCCGGTTACTGGTCGTTTTCAGGATATGTTGCTTCCGTCCATTGAACCGGCGTCGCCAGATGCCCGGCCATCATTTGTTCGCGCTTTGCCGCCAAGAAGTCCTGATCAAATGGATTCTCATTTACCGCGGTCCAGCATGCAACATCGTCCAGGGCCTGCTTTGAATGAAGGGGAAAGGATTTCTCTTGAGAAGCATACTTACCTCGGCCAAGGGGCGAGCGGCAGTCGCTCATCCCAACAAGACCCACGGCTAGGTGCCTTCTTGAGTGAAGGATCCGGTCAATTATCCACTTCCCGTGACGTCAATCCCTCGCATTCCATTAATCGTGGAATGCCAATTGCATCTCCTTTATCTTCTACAACATATATTCAGGAACCAAATCCCTACTCTGCGCTTCCACAGACCAGGAGAATTGTTGTGAATGCCCGCAGGCCTGGAGGACGATCTCACCCCATCCTTATGGAAGATCGTGGTGGATTTTACGAAAAGGTCAATGGCCGACCAGGGGACCCTATTCGAGTCCAACCCCGCGGTGTCCAGGCCATGGAAAATCAACCGCCCACCCGAGGGCCCAGGTTTGCCCCGCAAGAAGAAGAACCAATAATTTTGAAAGAGAGTCGAGGAGCAGCTGGAGTCGAGCTCATTCCAGTAATTGATCCCTTTCCCAACTTTCCTCTGGCCTCCCATTTCCAACGGAGAAATAACAGATGTGCCGGAAGGCAGCCTCAGCAAGGCCATAGAGAATCCCTGAGCTACAGCTCTCGGCCAGTGCCGAGAGCCGAGTATGGTGCTCTGCCGCCCGAAGGTTATTGGGTTATGTAAGTCTTGCATTGCGTTAGCTGCTCCGCTTGCTTTGTGTTTCGTGACACTCACACACTATAGACAACGACGTGATGACAGGCCAACCGCTCCACAGCAACTTCGGGAACCTGTATATCGACAGTACCGCAGCGAACGGCCCCCAGTGGCGGATGAGTACTACGATTCCAGACGAGAGTACCGTCCCCGGCCTAAAACCCCGCCGAATGTGATTGTTCTGGATTGATCGATCCTTTACAAGCGGGTTACGACCCCCTCCTCGACTTCTCCGCTTTTACAATGGCCCGACGGGCCATGACACAACGAAGCATGCTGTGAAACCGGCAAGGCGTTGAAAGGAACCTTTTCCCTTTTTGTTTTTAAATCTGCATAGAGCATACACGGATGGACGGCATGTTTGGCTTGCATTAGTTTTATACCCCCAACCGTTGTTTCACAATTGGCATATACTGGCTGGCCGTATGAGAGGAATAGTAGTATATCATGCCGAGCATGGATTAAAGAGCGAACCATGGGCATGGATGGTTGTCTCAAAAGAAAGGTATCGAACTGGAAACCGCGCACACAAATATGATCTCCCACTACGGGGGACTGTTATTTTGAGATTCAATGAATGTATGAAATTTGGAAGGATCGCATGACCAAGACCTGTTCTACTTCGTTGCGTACTTTTTTGCAGTGAACGCCAGATGAAAAAAAAAGGGGGGGACAAGAACTAATAACCACCATACATACAACACAACCGGATTCATGACCGTGGGTATTCATCCAACACATAGAGCTGTCGAGTCTTATGCCTTTTTTCTTTATTCTTTCTTTCTTTGTTTTCTTGTCTCTTGTGTCGTCCGTCTAGTTTCGGCCTCTCTTCCCCTTGCCTACACCCGCACCCATCGGCGGCCCATGTTTCTTCTCGACGCCCAGTCCCCTTCGTCCAGCAGCAATGCCGCCTTTGCCACTCCTTGCACCGCCTCCTCCACGACCACCGCGATTGCCTCCTCGTCCACGGAACTTGTTCCCACGGTCTCGGCCGGGGCTGATGCTGTTCTTGACAGCCACGGCATCGGTTTCGTCCATCTCGTCGAGTTCATCGTCGTCCTTGGTGCGCTTATTAGAGAACTTGAGTTTACCGCCGCGGCCGCGCTTGGCGGCGTCCTTGCCCTTGAGGGCGGCGACATAGGCGCCCACGCCTGAAGCTTCGGGATTGGCAGCAGTGGGGTTGTCCAGGTCCATTGCGCCTTCGTCATCGCTGTCCTTGCCCAGGATAAGTTTGCCGTCAAGGTCCATCTTGGCCTTGGTCTTGGTGGGCTTGCGAAGCTTGGCGGGCTTGGTGGTGGAGATTTTGGCGAGAGCTTTCTTGTCGAGAAGATCGAGGGGTTCGTCGTCGTCTTCGAGGATGTATGTCTTGCCGCCCTTTTGGGTCTTCTTCTTAGGCTTGGCTGCTCCCTCGTCGTCGGACTCAGCGGATTCATCTGAGTCACTGCTGTAGAGTGCTCGGTCGTATTCGTTCTCGAATTGCCGCTTGCTCTGGTCTTCCTCGTCATCGTCACTGGCGCCATCATCGTTAGCCTCCTTGGAGGCATCCTTCTTTCTCTTGGCTCTCTCCTTGGTCTTGCGGATATGGGCAAGTAACTTTTTGTCGGACTCGGGACAGCTCTTGCTGATAACATCAAAGCCAAAGCGGCGAACCATACGCTCCAGGATATGCTTGACCTTGGCCTTGAAGTGGCCTTTGTGCTCGTGGCTCCAAACAATGAGATTGGGAACGAGCGTGGCGAGACGCGGCATCATCAGTTCGACTGGCAGGCTGATGACGCAAATCTTGACGAACCCCAGACAGCTCTTGACGATTTCTCGGTTATTTGAAGTCAAGAACAAATCCATGGTTTGCACCAAGTCTGATAGAGTCTGTTCACTCAGAGATGACCGGAACTCGTAAAGAAGACGGGCGATGGCCGTGATGGACGCAGAAATCATGTGGGGAGTGCTTCCTGCAAGACCAGCACTGACCATGGTAAAGTATTCTTCAATGTTGGCTGCTGCTGCTGGGGCATCACTTGACATGTGTGGGACCTTGCTGTTGTCGATCATTGCACCATTGGCAGAAGCCATCCGGTGTCCCATCTGAACAAGGAGCTCGTACGCAGTTTCTCGAGCTCGCTCATTGTTCTCCTTGCAACAAATGACAACCTCGCTCAGCACAGAGGGAATGAAGTGGAGGGCGTTATCTGAAACGAAAGGAAGCAAAGCAGCAATCGCGGCAAGTCGCTCGCGTCTGGCCGGGGCAGATACCTTCTCTGTGCTGGACAGGATGAGCGTCTGCAACTCAGCATTCCTCTCTTGCAGTGCGCTCTTGCCGAGCTCAGAGGTTGCCAAACGAGGTATTAATTTGTAGGCTTTCTTTTGCAGCTGGGGCTCCTCCTGTTTGTTGATGATAACAGCAGCAATCTCGAACAAGGTAGCGAAGCTTTCCCGGGGGAGATATGCTGACATTGTGATGACAAGGTCCATCAGGGTTTGGGCAGTGGACGGCATGTGGTCTTTAGACTTCTGCGATTTCTCCTTGTTGTCCGCGGCTGGTGTCTTCTGAAGTTCTTCCGCAAGCATCTTGCTCACGCGGTCGAACGTCTCCATGACCTCCTGGTTCGGTGTAATGCTGAGGAATGCGTTGATAGTCTGAAGGATGGGACCTCGGCTTTGTGGAAGAGTCTGGGTATAGACATTGAAAAGCACTGCTAGCATGTTGCCGGCAAATTGGCCCAGGTATACCAAGTTCTTGTTGGCAGCTTCCTTGGTCACCCTGCTTTGGAGTAGAAGGTCATCCTCATCTTCAATATTGGCAATAGCCTGATTTGACTCGATCAAACTTCTTAGAGCCCTGCAGATATCCAGTCTCAGGTCGACTTGCTTATACAGAAGATTGGCCAAGATCTCAGCAAGCGATTGGTCAAAGGACTCAGTAAGATCAAGCGGCAAATCGCAGTATGCGGGAAGAGTCGACCAAATCTGTTGCACCAGCGTCTCGTAGATTTTAATCTCCATCGTCTTCTCTGACTCGCCGTGGTCTAAAACCTTTTGGAACATGGCCTCGCTCAGAGGCACCATCTCACTCTTGAAGTGGGCAAGGTTGGTGTTGCTGATATAGTCTCGCAAGATAGGGAACATCCATGCCCGTCCAGCTTGGCCCTTCACTGGCTTGATAATGTTCAGGGGGAGAACAGAAAGAACAGCCTCCGGGCCCATAGCTCGGACAGCCTGTCCTAGCACTTCATCCGCCTCTTTCTTGTTCCGGAATGACTGGCTCTCTCGAATCTCTCCGATAGTCCGTGTGACGTTGAGCATAATGGGATTGGCCCTCCATCGCAGACTAGTGAAAATGGCACCGAGGACGTTGAATGTTTGAAGCCAGGCTGCCTGATATTTAACACTAAGGAGCGACTCTGCGGCGCGCGCAATCTTGTCCAAAATTTTCTCATCGTATAATGAGGGCTCAAGAATGACTTGCTGTGGTACGCAATTGGCCATGAAGGAGACTAGGCACTCGGAAGCTGAGATCCTGATGTTTTCTGACTCCGACTCGAGAAACTGGGATACCATGGTGAAAAGGTCGGGGAGGTTCTGGAATGTTTCCTCAGGCTCAATCTGTGCCGACACATCGTATCCTCGAGAAAGAATCGCAAGCCAGGGTGGGACGAGCTGGGTATCGTTTGCAGCGGGTCGAAGTTCTGAGATGATCTCCATTAGACGGGGCAGCTTCGCCGAGGAAACTTCGTCCGTCATGCTCTCGAAGATCATTTCGAAAATCTCAAAAGCCGCCATAGTCATGTATTCATTGCCGGTTTTAGCAATGTTCAACAGCAGCTCACAGAGAGATTCGATCTTGGTGCTTGGCCAGCCACCACTCGCTGCGGCCACCGTCTTGACCAGCTGCAGCGCATGAATCAATGCCGGGTCATGGGTTGAGCTGGGCGCCTTCTTGCCCTTCCGTGCCTGCATGGCCTTGGTCGCAAAGTCCTCCAGATTCTTCAAGGCAGTATGCGCGCACATGTCTGCGGCAGGGTGATCCAGGGAAGGGCTTGGCGGAGGGTTTCTGAGGACTTTCTTCAGCGCATCTTGAGCTCGTCTCCGAACCTTTGGCCTCTGGTCCAGAGAGAGGTTCAGCAGTCCTGCGACTGCCCGTCTCGGACCGATCTGAGTAACGGACAGCTCCCAGGATGGTAAGTCTTGGGCCAACAGGAGCGATTCAAGACACCCAATTGATGTCCGAAGAAGTATCGGCTCCGCATCCTGCATCAGCAATACGGGCGCGAGCAAGGTGAGGATTTGGGTGAACTTGGATCGAAGAAGAGGCTGCGGGGCAAACGGAGTGACCACATCGAGGAGATACACAACAGGCGTTGCCAGTTCGATATTGATGTTTCCATTGCTCTCTGCCTGCTGCAGAAGCGCAAGCAGAGCAGCAAAATATCCCGTTGCGGTCGGCGCCGTATTCTGCTCCTTCAAGGTAGATTCGACCGCCTGCAGGACAACGACAGTCTATGTGTGCGCCATCGGGTCAGTAACAATGCCTGTTTGAAGCACACAATTTCTGCGCAATGGATTCTTGGTTCTCACCCTCTGCTGGCTCTGGAGCCCAGGGGACTTGATCTTGTCCAGCTTTTCAGCCAGTGTTGGAGTCGCCATCTTGTGTTGGACTTCGTCTCGATCTCCAAGAGACTGTGGAAACCAAACCAAACCACACTTGCAGTGCCGTAAAATTCGGCGTCCCGACAGAAAAATTCCTTATCGCAATCCCCGCCAGGCGATAAGACCTTTGTGGAGCGGCGGAGCCGTGGCTGGGCCGTGGCTGGGGCCGTTACGTATGACAATACGGAGGTATCGTCGCCTATCGCTGTATCCGGGCTGCAACAGACGGTGCCTGCTATGCTGTAACCTGCCCCTCCAGCCTCACCAAGCTCTCTGGATCAGGTCCAGGACAGCTCTGTCGTTCAATTCAGCTCGGCCATTCTCTCTGTTCGCTTCTGACCCGAGAGGAACCATGGCGTTCCTCATCCTCGTAATCGGGGACCTTCATATCCCCGACAGAGCCCTCGACATCCCAGCCAAGGTATATGATGCTATGCGACTGTGTTATCGACCACCCTCCGTTTGGTTTGATGGCTAACCCTCGCCTCAGTTCAAGAAGCTCCTCGCGCCTGGGAAGATCGGCCAAATTCTCTGCCTCGGCAATCTCACAGACAAGCACACGTACGAATACCTGCGATCCGTTGCGCCCGACCTCAAGATCGTCAAAGGCCGCTACGACGTCGAAGCCACCTCCCTCCCTCTCACCCAGGTCGTCACGCACGGTGGCATCCGAATCGGCTTCCTCGAGGGCTTCACTCTTGTTTCCAATGAGCCGGATCTGCTCCTCGCCGAGGCCAACAGGCTAGATGTGGATGTCCTGTGCTGGGGCGGCACGCACCGCTTCGATGCGTTTGAGTACATGGACAAGTTCTTTGTGAACCCGGGGAGCGCGACCGGGGCTTTTGTTACGGGTGCCGGTCTGGATGCGGAACCTCCGACTCCGAGTTTCTGTTTGATGGATGTAAGAGGCGCTTGTTCTCGAGGAGTCGCTGTTATGGCGCGGCTGCTGATTATGATGACAGGTCCAAGGCATCTCGCTCACGCTCTATGTCTACCAACTAAGGACAGATGAAAAAGGCAACGAAAATGTCGCGGTGGAAAAGGTTACTTACACAAAACCAGTCGAGCCATCCGGTGGCTCATCATGATAATCAATCCGACTTGCGACAAGGTATCACAAAGGGAGTGCAGGGTAGTGACGGCGGCAAGATGAACATCGAGTCGATACCCGTATTAATTCAAGCATGCATGAATGCTGGTGCAGTTGGACCGTGCGACGGCTCTTTATCCAGAAGATGACAGCATTGGTTAGATATGAATGCCCCTATTGCCAATCAGACAGGGGAGAAAGCGACACAGAAAGTACAAAAACCACATCGTTAAATAATATTGAATGATTCCGCTTCTTGGTATCTCGAATATGAAACAAGGTCGTATAATTCCACCCAAACAATGCATCCGATATGACACAACAGACTCCAAGAAAACGCCCAATGCTCCTATGAAATATCACGCACTTTGCCCTAGGCAAATCCGTCATACCATCGTGGTCCTGCGTCGAGAGCCGTTTCGTTCTTTGCCTGAGACACCACCATCCTCATCAACAGTTGCGGACGATCGCCTCGACGATGTCGTCTGCCGACGACTGCTTCTCTTCGTTTCCTTAGGCTCCTCCTTGTCAGGTTGAGGTGAAGAACTCGTAAACTCGTAGACGTCGACCTCTCCTAGCTCACTGCTATCAGGAGTGATACTGATACTGACATCCTTGGCTTCCTCTACTCCTGTCATCGCGTTATCACTGAGGGCGTCTATCGTTTTCGGTAACACATTGGATGGTCGTTTGCGCCGCTCCATCACGACGGTGCTTGAGAAGTCCTGTGGAGACGGCCCCTTCCCAGCAAGGGGACTCGGGGGAGCGCTATCCAACTCAGGTTTCATAGGCACAACATCCGCTGTCACCGAAACCTGCTTCCATACTTCCCCGGCATCGGGCTCTTGCTTGACCTTTGCCGACTCGGGAGCAGTCGGATCGCATTGGCTGACACGCCGAGTATATTTCCCCTCCCCTGCCACAGCATCGAACAACTCCTTGGTCGGCCTTCGCATCTTGTCCCTTAAATTCGGCTCCGCGTAGCTGATAGCTGCCCGATTCCGTCTGCTTGGCCTTGATGTTTCTCCTCTAGATGAAATATCGGCAGGTGGCGGCGTGTCCCCTCGAGGACCTTCAAGAGATACCGCCAGTTCTGGTGAATTCGGTGAGAGTAGTGCTGGCTCCACAATCGGCACAGCCAGATCACAAACCACATTTGCCGTTACTGGTGGTTCGATACTAGGGACGGGGATAGGGACGGGGATAGGGACGGGGACAGTTTCAATCATGATGGGCGGGGTGTTCTTCGATTTTGACTTGGCTCGGTCGCTGGCTGGCTTCAACTTGGCTGCATTCGCCTTGGCCACAGCCACCTCGTCGATCGGTAATGTCTTCGCTTTCGGGTTCTTTTTCGGGGAGCTGACATCATCATTGGTGCTCTTGATAGCAAGTGGTCTCCTGGCAGTCGCTGAGAGCTCTTGCTTCTCGCAAACATCTTGCTTCAGACTGGGCAACTCTTTTGAAGACCGTCCTGTGGGTTTCTCACGAAGTGAGGGTTTCTCGGCCAGAACTCTCGTGATGTTGGCATCATTCGGTATCCTTTGCGGCTGAACAGTCTCGGCATCATCCCTGGCAGCAAGCTTGCGTTTTGACCCAGCCTTAATGGGCTGAACGATTGGTGCCTCAACGATATTTTCGACTGGGTTGGGCTGCTCGTTTATCTGAACAGCGGGTTCTTCTTTCCTCTCTGGGGATGGAGCAGTTGTATTCTCCTTTCTGGCCTTAGGCGAGGACAGAGCGATAGGTGGCTCTAGTCTTGTCTTAGGAGTTCGCACAGGGATTTTGTCGTACGATATCTCTGGTGGGGCTTTGCTAGGGGAATCAACCTTGACGGGATCCTCATCTATGTACTTGGACATTGGTCGAGGGCCAAGCTCAGGCGACTCGACTGAAATATCGGCTTCCGATCGAAGAGCTAAGATTTGTTCAGGGCTGCCTAGCAATTAGCACAACAAGTTCCAGAAATAGTATGGAATTGTTTCGTACTTCATCGATTTGCGGGGATAGGATTTGTTTTCTGAAATGTGGCCCAACTCTTCGATTTCTCTCGCAATATCGCGTAGTCTTCTTTGTGAGGGACTGGGTCGGCTGGAACTGAAGCTCATCCTCTGCTTCACGGTCTTCCTAATGACGGGGGAATGTCTCTTCATCGGCGGTTCGAGCCCCAGCCCGGCAATAAGGGTGCCCCATTCGGTAAGCTGCGACTCCAGCTTGGCCTTGATCGCCATGGCGTGGTCTGCTATCCTCCGCACCTCATTGTCTTCCACTTGTTTTTCTAATTCCAGAATTCGTCCTCGGAGTTCGAGATTTTCGGACAACATGCAGGCGCACTCATTCTCGAGTTCTCTGATTCGGAGAGCTCGAATGTTGTTGGACTTGGCAAGGTCCCTGTTCTGGCGAAGCATCTTCTTTCGAACTAGACAGGAGACGCGAAAATAAGTGTCAGTAGCTATTGACTTGGGCTTGAGCCTGATGCCCGAAGGAATTGCAGGGCGACATACGCGTCTCGAGACTGTCCGAAGACATCGGCATTTCGTTGAGCCTAGCCATACCTCATAATGCGCATGCAGGCACCGCGAACAGAGGTTAGTGGAGCAGGAAATGGCGATAGCAAGAGAGCTTTCTGCGGGTATATGAGTGGTTGGTGGTTGGGGGAGTCGGTCTGCAGGTGGATTCTGAGGTGGGATAAATTCTGGTTGTGTCATTATTTACTCTCAGGCCCATTCAGGAGTAGCGCGGCACAAGATGCACAATATGCTGGTTGCTGGGGCGCCCAAGGGCAGAAGCCACGTGAATTTGCGTAACCCCACCTAGAGGCTAGAAGTGGCGGACAAGGCACTGGTGGGGGGAATGGCGGTGGTTGACTGAGCATCGATCTGATCCGACCTCAAGTTTTATCTCCTACTCCCTAGGTGCTCTTTAATATCTATCAGGGAGGACATATTGTGATGGAAAGTCTCTCCTTATCATAGGCTACGATACATCCAAGAGAAAACCCACCGAAAATGTCGTTCCCAACTCGATCTCTTGCGTCGCACGTGCGGGCTCCCAGCAGCTCAATTTCATCATCTTCACAATCGCCCGCTCTGGTTGCTCGAATCGAGGAGAAAAGGGCGGAGCTAGAGAATCTCAAAGAGTTGCGAGACCTGAGCGCAGTAGTTGCGGGTCAGATGGAAGCTTTGGAGCAGAAACTGTCGACCCTGTCGGATGGAACAGAAGGTAGATCTCGTTCACCAGAGCATGCCTTCCAGATACCCGTCAGCGCTGACACAAATGCGTAGCTATTGCAGCGGTTGTTGGCAATTGGCACAATGTGCTACGTGCCATTAACATGGCTTCTGGTACGTCAATAGCAGAGGCAAGTTCTGATATGACTGGAAGCTAACGCGAATGGAATCCCAACAGTAAAGCTTGCCAACTCCGCCACTGGTGCTGCTACGGGGGAATCCTCCCAGTCGACCGAACCGCTTCCCCAAACGCTTGTCCGAATACCAACAGAGCATGCACCAACACTGCAGGCCCAGGCTGAGGCGGCAGAAGCAGCGGCCAATGATGAGTCGGCAGCAAGTCCCTAAGTGTAAGAGCGAGGTGGAAGGCCGGATGGTCAGAATTTTGGGCATCAGCATGTACGGGCAACGGATCAATCAGGTATTGATCCGACCATTGGTACAGCATCGACACTTTCCAGCGACCACCATTACCCATGTTTTGCCCGCACTCATACGAGGCAACCAAAAGTCAATCTCTCACAGGCCCACTGTGGGTAGTCATTGCCCGCCTACCTAGGAGATGTTGCGCGCAACGACGGCTGTCAGCAGACCCCCAAACGCCGTTGATATATGTCCTGTCAAGAAGACGCGATTTGCGTGTGATGGGAGTGACTGCAGCGAAGTTTCCTGTAGATCAATCAAGAAAAAACAACAAGGAAACTGACCCAAAAAGAGTGTGGGCAAGAAGCACTGCTTCATAAAGAAGCAGCATTGGACTGCATGAACAGTGGGTGGACAATTGCCGAGCAGGGGTGGGGAAGCGTAAGAGATCGAGTCGTCTAATTTCGGCTTCTATGCCCAGGCGTTTCCTCCCCAGATTGCAATAACATTGAGTCCAGCGTCTTTACGGAGCACACTGCGCAACAATCAGTCGGCTTACATCGACAGTTAGTACTCGTACGAGTTCTATTGCTATGCTTGAGCATCCATCATTGACCACTTTGCTTCTTTCGCCAATTAAACGACAAACGACGCCTTGGAAATTCGAACTCGGCCCCGCTAACGGCCTCGACCGGATCCCGGCTGCTCCGCGAAATTAACTAATAGCGAGATCCCCTGGCCGGCTCAAATTACTTTTCGGGGTCCCACAGAGGGAGATATTACGAGTACTCGAGGCTCGAGGCGCACTCACTCGAGACAATGGCCGGAGCCATGATTCGATCTACGAGTTGTATGACAACTGATACGCGGCCCGACCTTAGCGACACGTTCCACGTCTTGGACGACGAAGGAATTCTTGGCCTTGAAATCGGCCCTGGTCTTAGTTCATATCAGCCGCCAGCTGCGCCAACTGCGCCAACTGGTCCTCGAGAAGCTCTTGATGAGCCACCAATTCAGCACTGCCCAAACAAGGCGGCGGCTATTACGAGTGGCGCTGGCCAGGGTCCTTGTCACTGTGAACATCGCAACCAGGGTCACGAGGCTTTGGGACTCGCTAGCATTATCGACAAGCTTCAACCTCGCATCGCAGCACTGCCCACAATCCACCATTCGGAAACCAAGGAAACTGCGCGACCATATCCACGACGGCCTCCAATCAATTGGGAAACGTTCCAACCTCTCGACGCTGTGCAGGAGGAGACGACCTTTCTCACAGAGGACACTCGCGCTGAAGATAACCCAGTTGTATCAAGACTTGCACTACTACAAGGTTCGTACTCGTAGGTTAGCCTGCGTGGCCTACGTGGCCTGCTTCCTCTTCTCTCTTCGTCATATTTGGCTTGCTAATACGCCTTGTTCTTGCAGAAGGCGACTTCTACAACCACGACCTGCTAAAGAACACAACATCGATCGGCTCCAACCACGATCAGGTCAAGAAACACTTGGCAGGTCAGTTCGACTGGCTGATGTCATACCCGCCGCCCAGCGATTCAACCGAACACTATAATTCCCACAATGGGCATACTGTTGGCCGCGAGGCCAGGAATCAAGTCTACGGTTGCAATCTGTTGTTGCGCAAAGGGCGACCAGCTGTTCCTGTGGGTGCAAATTGCGGACACCATTCAGCTAATTCGTACATGTTACTAGCCAGACCCCTCAAAGGATATGCAAATTCACCACCGCTAGAGATGGACGAGCCCAAGATCCTAGCAGATGACAGCTTCATAGCTTGCATTCAAGCGCCCTATGATCCCGTGACACCACTGAAGGTACCCGAAATAGTGCAAGCTGTGGAACATGCATTGTCACCATCGCTCACGGTAGTGAGTGATCGAAGCTGCAGCTTCGGGGACGCGTCCTCCAGAACTGGATCATTCTCACTGTCGCGTATTGAGGACTCACTGGAGGAACTGGACAGGCTGGAGGAGGAGTTAGAGGCTTTGGATGAGGTCACCCGCTCCCGACGAATACCTGCCAGGACTATTGTGAATATTCCCTCGGCCGGTGAAACATTAAAGGTCATGAAAAGAGCGTCTGTGGCTTGCGGATCTGCTACGGTCCGCGTCAAGTCCTCGGAGAAGATGGAGCAATCTTTACGCCGGTCTTCATCACTTACTCTACGGGACAAAAGGCAGTTGGAAACGAAAGTTGGTGGAACCCAGCCAACAGCAAAGCCGGGTGTCAAGTCGACAAAACCACCGACGGTTCCGAAGTTTGAGCTGCCCGGTGATGCTGTATCTCGGCGCCTAAAGGAGCAACGGGAAGCTCGCCTGGCCCAGCAAGCTGAGGCTGCGAAGGCATCTGCACCTCAGGTCAAGCCCAGAACCTACAAGCATCTGCCAAAACCCAGCTTTGAGTTACCTGGAGAGGCAATCTCTCGCCGAAAGCGGGAGGAAATAGATGCCAAGCTCCGGGCTCAAGAGGAAGAGGAGCGAAAGAGGCGTGAATTCAAAGCGCGGCCTATGAAGCGGACCACTACGCCAAGCAGCATACCCCGGGAGACAATTGCTAGTCGAGCTCGTCAGGCCAAGATTCAGGAGGAACACGCAGAGAAACAAGCCTCTGCCAGTAAAGCTAAACGCCTGTCCATTGGCCCTGGCCGGGCAACTCCTGGTACGCCAACTGCGGTCAATAAGACTCAGCACCCACGTGGGAGAAAGTCCACCATTGTCTCAATTGCTGACGCTAGCCGGGCTACGTCGTCGACGGGAAGTATCAGTGGGAAGCGAAGCTCTGTTTCTGCCGAACAGGTGGTACAACAGCGACTCCGGGGCAAGGAGATATACGCACGCGACAACACCAGCTTCATGGAGAGAAAGGAGCGTGAAAAGCGTGAGAGGGAGAGTGCGGCTAAAACGGCGCGAGAGCAAGCTGCCGAACGCTCTAGAATTGCAAGTCGGGAGTGGGCAGAAAAGAAGCGTCTGAAGGAAGTGGCCTTGAAAGGGGCAATGCAGTAGGAGGCTACGTGAACATGGGAGTCAGAGAGGGCAGCGTTTTGAGGCTTTTTTTTTCATTGGCTTTACCATTTCTCTCATTGTCTTAACAGTCATTATTGGCCCTTTATTTTCTTTGTTCGACTGCCAGCAACGGCGCTCAGGAAAATTAGCATTGGTGCTATCCAGGCGGACAGGTGGATAGCTGGCGTATCGAGTGCTGTTATCATGGATTGTACACTAGTATTACCGCTTTTGCGAGACTTGGCATATAAATTTCAGTGGATTCAAAAGTTTTTTGTTTCCATGCAGCTTCAACTCTTGATTTGGTCGCTCAACCAATTCGGAACGAGGAGTTGCGCTGACATCTCTTCCACGACAATTGGGCAGCAATCAAAGTTCCTAGTGGAACAAACAATGGGTCACGGCAGCAGCCGGTTAGCGCTGAACCCACTAGGAGAGGCTTAGAGCCCACTAAAATAAAACACGCGGCGCTTCTCGCGGCGATATTTGTTGTTGGCCTGTGAAGTTGAGTATGGAATCATCGACATGCAAATTGATATCAACAAGCACCATACTAACCCTAACCCTTGCCCGTTGCTTATAACCAATCACATGTTGCCATGCGGGGGGTCGCGCCGCCTCCGTACCCCAACCCTAACCACCTATGCGATCTCAATGAGAAGCATATAGATAATAAAAGGAGTAAAAATGAAATTAGATAAGTTGTTGAAAAAAAATAGCATTTTTTATGACTTTCAATATTATTTATGGCTATGTTTGCAGTTACATAGTCCTTCATCAGCAATCTTGCTCTTTTTTCCACCAAAGAACTCTTACTATTAGCTAATTCTGTGTTAGTGCCTGTTGATGATTCCAATATGCCTGTCGATGATTCCATACTCGTAAAGTTGGCATTCACACTGACCTCTGAAAAATACAATACTAAACAATACTTTGTACTCGAGAGTGGTTTTTTTTTAAGCATGAGTCATCTATTGCTTCTTTAATAGTATAAATAAATTACTACTTGTTAATAGAGAGCTACTCATAAACTAGCAGCATTTCGTATTCAAGGTCGTGTTTGACATGAGACGGCCCAAAAGGGATTTTGTTCCAATCCTCACGTGGCAAACCCTTTTCTAGCATTTTCACCAAAAACGTCACAATACATACATTGATTATATGCAAGTCCGCAAACCCCTCTTTTCGACCGGCCATTCGGGATTTTCGGTCTGCTCCCGATTGATTGATTCATTGTGAGGAGGAGCATTCCCATTACACGGAAACAAATAGACGGGCAGTACTGTATAAGTACACCGTATACTGACTTCCCTTTTGACTCTGAGGAGTACGTCAGCCCTACCTCTTCTTCCCGTATTAGTATTATCTAATACTCCCTTACTTGATAGTAGACACTCAACTGATCTCTCCTCTCACCGTTCACACTCTCTGGCTTTCAACTCATTCTCACCTTTACAAATAGGTCATTCCATCACAAGATTACCACGCTGAACCATCTTCACCATGGCCTCAGCCTCAGAGAGTCCAACCGTCACCGTCAACGGCTGCACTATCGTGGGCACAATCCAGCCAGCCTCAGAAGCCTATCCCAAACCGGTTGATATCTTCCATGGAATTCCCTATGCCACTGCAAAGCGCTTCCACCTTGCTGTGGCCACTCCTCCCGAGGCCTCACAGAAGATCGATGCTTCTACGCCAGCGCCTTCGCAGCCTTTCCCTCTAGCACCACATGCCACCGCGGAGAATCCCCTGACTCTCAACATCTTTCGCCCATCTTCATCTGCCTCAGCCTCAGATTCAGACCCAGACTCAGACTCCAAGCCTTCTAGCTTGCCTGTGGTGGTGTCCATCCATGGCGGCTCCTTCAACTTCGGATACCCGCTGGACCGGGACATGGCATCGTTCGTGGCATGGGCAAAGCGGGATGTGATCGTCGTGAGCATGGCGTATCGTTTAGGTGCGCTGGGGTTCCTGGCCGGTGGGTTTGAGGCGAAGGAGTTGAACCTGGGGCTGAAGGACCAGAGACTGGCGGTTGAGTGGGTGAAGGAGTGGATTGGTGCTTTTGGAGGAGATGGGGAGAATGTGACGCTCATGGGAGTGAGTGCCGGCGCACATTCGGTAAGTCATCTTCTCCTGTGGTGATGTTGAACACCTGTGCTCTCTCATATCATATATGTTCGCCATGCTCTCACTAACCTCTTCGTCAGGTCGGCCATCACATCCTCAGCCCTTCTCCCCTCCCCTTTCGCAAAGCCATTCTTGAATCCGGCGCACCAACCGCCCGCTGCATCCTCTCGCCCTCACACCCGCGAGTCATCTCTCAGTTCCAAAGGCTCAGAATGTACGCCAACAACAGACCCCTCGAGACCCTCCCCATCGACCCCCTCCTCGAAGCCGCCGTCATGGTCTGGGCCGAGCATGCCGCAGCCGTCTCCTGGCCCTTCCAGCCCGTCATCGATGGCCCCGGTGGCGTCATCCCTGATCTGCCCCTGAACCTCCTCGACGACCTCGTCCACTCCGGTCGCGCAAAGGACCTCTCCATCATCACTGGCTTCTGCTCCCACGAAGGCACCAAATTCGCTCCCCAAAACGCCTCGACCAGCGCCGAATTCCGCTCCTTCTTCTCCAAACTCATCCCCTCCTTGTCCGCCGACGATCTCGACGCCCTCGAGCTTCTCTACCCCGACCCGCTCATCCACCCAGACTCTCCCTATCGCCAACCCCCTGGCATCGGCGGGCCCGAGAAACGTGCCTACGGCGCGCAGTTCCGCCGCATCCACGAAGCATACGCCCACTACGCATACATCTGCCCCGTCCTACACACAGCCCACACGCTCTCGCGCGCCGGCGCCACAGTCTACCTCTACGAATACGCCGCTCTCGCAGACCCCTTCCGCGCCGCCTCCCACGGCGACCAAGGCCCCACCGTCGTACACGACATGGACGTGCTCCGCTCCTCACCGGGCATGATCGCCGTAGCAAAGGAGATGAACACCCGCTGGGTCTCCTTCTCCGCCTCTCCCGACGGCAAGCTCAACTCCTCCGACAAAGACGAAGCATGGCCCGCATTCGCAAGCCCCTTCAACGTCGACGGCACTGTATCCACCGCATCAGGGGTAGGTGAGCTCCTCGTCTTCGGCGAGGGCAATAACGAGGACGCCGGCGGGAGGAACAAGGGCACGCCCGTGAAGACGAGGACGCTTACGCCGAGTGAATTGGAGCAGTGCCGGTTCTGGTGGGATCGTATGGAGCTCAGTCAGGGGATGGGAGAACGGGGCGCTGCACTCATTCGATCGCGGGAGGCGCACGATGCCGAGGTCTAAGTTTCTCCCCGCCGGCACAACCCCCGTCAGGGACAAAAGAAAGAAAGAAAAAGGGGGTTGACGATGAACGGGGGGAGGGGGGACTGGGTCCGAGACCTCTCCATCTCAGACATTTCACGGCATTCAGACGGGTATCACATGTACCCCCTCTATGAGTCAAACATACTGGCAGCTCTGCTCGTGCGACTACAATGAATGGGCTACACAAAGATCACGGGACAGTGCATCGATGATTTCAGGTAACTGGCAGATAACACGTTCCAACTGTCAATTATCTCTCACTTGAACTATCAACTTTTTCTAGGAGCAACATTCCAGAAAACTGAGGAGCAAACACACACACCCATTCAAATCGCTCTATCAAAAACAACAACTTCCTTTCCCCAGCAAAACAAGTTGCTGAAACCATGACGGCATTGCCTCAATAACCCGTCCATCCTTGCGTCCCTCCATCCTCCAGATTACAAACGTCGGAAAGAAAGAACAAGAGATCAACGAGGGGGCAAGAGAAACGTGAGGTGATCCGAAGGGGGAAGATTAAGGAGCGTAAGTCTATCTAATGATAGGCCACTAGGCAGACATATAGCAAACAAGAGAGAAAACAGTCCGCTGTGCCAAATATGTGCGTGTGTGCGTGCATGGTATGTACAACAAGTCAGTCCTTTGTGAAATGTCCACAGCGCAAAGTGCGTAACACATGTGCCTCTCCTGACCGACAGTGAACCACGAGACGAGAGACAAGGGTAAACACAAGAGATTCGCCCATCCCGTGGATGATGCCTGTCGCCGTTTTGCCTCCATCTTCAAACTCTCGTTGCCATGAAAAAATGCCAACATGGAGCTGTACACTTCAAACCGTAAAGAACAACAAACAAATCTTCATCGTATGCAAAGCAATATAAACAAAGTGATCATGTCAGATCCTGAAACGCCTCTTTTTTGCATCTTTGGCGTCTCCCCTTGCTCTGATTGCATGAGCAAGGCGCCTGATTGACGGGGGGTATCTTTCATGTACAACAAGCCTGAGAATCAGGTCCTGTACACTGCGCGAACGATGCACAATCAAAAGTTCTGGGCAATGCCAGCACTTTGTTGAGGGTAGTGCGCGGGATTCTCAATGCGTGTGTTACGCCGAGCGGGGTTGTCACGAATGATGGGTTGAGGCGGAACCTCTCCATTCTGGCCAGCATATGCGTTGCCAGCATATGCGTTGTCACCATAGGGATTCTGGGCGTACTGTTCATAGTAAGGGCCGCCACCATAAGCAACGCCCATGCCGCCATCAGAGCCATCGGATCTGCCGGCAGCACTGTAGGATGAGGAGGCATTCGACGGCCCTCTTCGAACATCGCCGCGGTTGTTTGCCGCAGACGGGCCCATGGCGCCAAGAATCTCTCCTTCAGGCGAGTGAGTACCGTCAAGAAGAGCCTCTCCGGATCTCGCCTCTGACACCGCGCTCCGAGGGTCCGAATAAGCGTGGGTGACACCTCCAGACATGGTCGTAGAAGCCTTGCGACCAGTTGAGCCGCCAACAGTCCCCCAACCCCGGTAACCGGCTGATCCATCCTCCCTCATCTCGTACGAGTTATCGGCAGCAAGCCCGACAGCGGGGATCGTAGGGTCGGCATTGGGGTTGTAGGCGTAGTCCTCGACTTCCTTTCGGCGCTCCTCCTCGGCCTCTCGGCGCGCTCGGCGTTTCTTCCACCAAAAGAGCGCGAGAATAGCCAAAGCAGCAATTGCGGCAATAGGCACAACAACGCCAATGGCCACTTTAGCCGTTTGACTAAGACCACCGTTATCGCCGTTGTTGCCGGCAGGAGCAGGTGCAGGAGTGGTTGTTGTTGTTGTAGGGAGGGAAGGGGCAGGACTGTTGTCGTTTGGAGGCTGTCTAGTTGAAGTCACAACAACGACACTTGTGACGCCACCGCCAGTTGGTGTCACTGTAACAACATTTGTCTCGGGCGTCGAAGATGGAGTCTGCTGGGGAGGAGTTGTCTCAGGTGGTGGTGAGTTGTCGGGCGTTGATGGAGTCGACGACGGGGGTCTCGGACTGGGAGTGCTCGATGGCGGCGTTGGTGGTGTGGACGGACTCGAGTTGCTCACGGGAGGGTTGGGCGTTGGAGTGGTAGGTGTTGGAGTTGGTTTAGAGGGTGTAGAGGGCGACGATGGCGACGATGGTGACGATGGCGATGATGGTGACGATGGCGATGATGGTGATGATGGCGTTGATGGTGATGGTGATGGTGATGGAGAAGGTGTCGGTCTGTCCGTCGAAGGCGGAGCCTGTCCTGTCGCGTTGTTGGACATGATTAAGGCGCGGATGATGGTTGGAGGCTCGAATGGCCTAGGGTTGGGAGCCATGTTAGCATAAGGCGACCAGCGCTCAGTCAGAGGACGAATGGATGTTGAGGAAGAGGATTGGAGCAGTATCACGGAAGATATGCGACAACACACATATCCATGCAGATGCAGGCGCAGATGATCCGCCTATCGCATCAGCTACCACGGGATGGGGAAGCACGACAGAGAAACAACAAAACAAAACAAGAGGTACACATACACAGAGGGAGGTAATGACAGCCGCAAGCGTGCCGTTTAGTCCACGTCCGGATATACTAGAAAGCGTGCGACGGCGAATCAATCAATGCGGTTCCGGCCAGTGCTTTAGACGGAAGACGGTGTTTCGAAAGAAAGGCGTTGTGTTGTGGTGCTGGATTCGTAGAAGCAATAGAATCAGTTGGCGCCCGCTGAAAGCAGCCGTATGAGTGGTGGATTCAGCGGCCAAACAGGATGCAAACAATCCAATCAAGTGGGCCGAAGTCCGAAGTCCCTGTTGGGGAATGTCGCAATGAATACCAATGCCTACGAGTAGACAGATGGAGTGAGGGAAAAGATATTCAGAAAGGCTCTCGCGCCACGCCGATCTCAGGCGGACGAACGCGTGCGGCTCTTTTTGGCGGCGTTGATTGATGATTGAGGGAGAGAAAAAATGATGGGGAGAAATGGAAGCGAAGAATCGTAAGCTCGGCAACAGAGAAGAGAGTGAGAGACAATGGGTCTGGGCACTGTGAAGCACCGTGGAAATGCGCGGCAGCTCCGCCCAAGAAAAGGTATTTACAGTCTTAATACTACTGTATTCGGTCATTGCCGGCCTGGGCCGCCTAATTTGGACACGGAATGTAGTGAAAGCCTTCGGAGTAAGAAGTACGTCCTAGATATGTACTACGGTAGGTAGGTACGAAGTAATAGTACATACTTCGTACGGAGTACCTAACTCCGCACAGTAGCGCCGAACAATGGACGGCCAAACCAAAAGGGCAGTGCAACGTGCCATAGAGAATAAAGGCTGCAGGAGAACGAAGCCCGTTTTGGCGGCCAATTGTGCCTCTTTGACCCTACCTGCAGGTGTGATGATTGTGACTGTGACTGTGACTGTACCGACTCCGGGCCCTACTAATCTACCTCGTACGACGTACCTAGTACTTTGTAGTATGTGATACCATTACGGAGTACTCCGTACTATACATATAAATGAGGCCAAATACTCCATCGTCTCATCTTTTGAGGCTGTGGCCATAATTCTAATAGTAGTAATCCAGACAACCTCCAAGATGGGGGGGACCCTCCACCTTTTTGGTGGCGCTTCGGAGCTCGTGTCACCGTGGCTGAACCAATCCCGATAATCCCGTGCGTTTATTATTAGATTCCCCAGATGGATCGACCAAGACAATGGATCGCGTTTCAAGCACGAACAATACATACGAGTACATACTCACTCTCCATCTGGTCTGGCATTCCGAGTCCATAATGCGGCAGAAACAAATGAATCAAGGGATAGATGCTTCGTAGAATCCTCTACTCCAAATGTCCATGACTAACCAAGGCCGAGGCTGAGGAATGAAGGTCCACGCGAGCACATGATACAAGGATCAAAGCTGCAATCTGGACGTATACCCTCGTATTGAATTGCCACCAACCACACTCGCATGGTCTCAAGGCCTTCAACTACTCATTTATCGGGCCGGTATTAATGACTAGTAATACCACCAGAGTCGAGATCCCCACGCCATGCATGTCAAGGTTCAAGCCAGCGCCTCGTCACAATGTCAACGCCATCAGCCATCCTTTTGCGAGGCTGTAAGCATTCACGCTGCAGTTAAAACGGGTGAATGACGCATCTGATTGACCTATATTGTCCCCTATGTACTTTGTACACCCTCTCCTGCAGATGTCGTCCTTGGGGACCCTTAAGTCGTCACCTGAGATTTAAAAATCATTTATGTGAAGTTCCAGTCCTTCTATATGCAAACTTCGCGAGCCCAAGAAACGAGTGAGTCCATCATAATCCTTAATTACTCCAGGGGAAGTGAACAAAAAATAAAACAAACACCTCTCAAGAGCGCTGAATGCCGCTGTTTGTTGAGCTCATGCAAATGCCGGAAACAAAAATGACAACGCTGTGACTGAAGAAGAATGCCTCCCGAGGTTGTCTACCTCTTTATGGCCGCATGGTCCACTGGGGCTTGAGTTGGTTGTCCATGGCTGCCGTGGTGAAGACTGTATCACCAGGGAGGCGGCTGACTCGGCCTGCTCCACCACGAAGGGCAGTGAGCTGGGCTGCAGATATGCCACTCTTATTGCTCCTAATGCTGCCCGCATCACTCATGTTGCTCTCGGCATCCTTGAACTTCTTGGGAGGCGCAAAATCCAGGTTGGTGAATGTCGTCGATTTGCGAAGCATGTGACTAGTGCGTTTGTTAGTAAAATTGCCTGCTAAGTGCTTCATACTTTTACTTACGGGCTCGGAAGTACCGCCAGCTCATCAAAGGCAGTGGCCAGCGGCGTGGCAGCAGGGACCGAGGGCTGGTAAGGGCGCCTCTCTCCCATAGGGCTTTGGCTTCGGCCAGCGACATGTTCCCGGAAGGTAGTGGGTGGCGCAAAGTCAATCGCATTCAAAATGGCAAACGAGTCGTCCTTGAGCTTCGAGGGAGTTGGGAGCGTGTTCAGAGGTGCAGGAGGTGGCAGGTTCTTCTTAGGCGGTGCACGAGCCCATGCACCAGATGCAGAGGAGCCTGGCCTTGGGCCGAGCGCAGATCCTGCACGAGGACGTCGTGGACCTCCTGGCAGACTCATTCCTCCAACGGATCCATGAGGTCCGTGGGGACCGCGAGGGCCACCACGAGGACCAGGAAGGGCAGGACCGTCGCGAATTCGACCTGCTGGAGGCGGTGTCATGGCACGACGGGTAACTGGCTGAGCATAAGGCATAATGAAGGCATTGGTTTCGGCATCGTAGTAAGCAGCAGCTTCTCCAAGGTAACTATCATCATAATCTTCGTAATAATCGGGAGTGCCATTTTTCTGTTGCTTCTGCTGCGGCTGTTGTGGTTTAGTGGGCATTGGGGGAGGTGCCTCCTTTGAGTCATCGAAATATTCCTTGTAAAACGATCGGATACGATTAGCCCGGAACTCTGGGTCCTCTGACTCCATCACCTCATTGGGAGGCAATGGTCGGAATCCCACAGAGAGTCTCTTATTTCCCTGTTGCGGGACACCAAGCGAACGTTGTTGAGGACCCCCCGCGGGAGGTTGCCTCTGTGCGGGTCTGCCACGCTCGCTTGGTACATGGTTATCATAGTGCTGAGTAGTTTGAATCTGGGGCTGGTTTCCATGCTGATCGTACAGAGGGCCGTTTTCCAGTTCGTGGGGAAGCGGTCCAGGAGACAGTATTCTGGGGATATCCAAGTCTAGACCAAGAACAGCAGGCTCCTGCTCGTTCGCACCGGACTTGTCACGATGCGAGGTTCCACTAGTTCTTTGGGAGGATGGGTGATTAGGGCTGATTCGGTCATTAGGAGGGCTTTGGGCACCGTTTTGGTGGTCTTTCAAAGCCGCGACAGGGGGTGGTGGGATGTCCGGCATCTCAAATTCGTCCGCGTTGAACGTGTCACGAGGGCGAACAGAATCAATTTCAGGAACGATTGGCTGGACCGGGAGATCGGAATCATGAATATGTCCGGTATGAGGAAACTGGTGAGTGGGCTTGGGAGCTGTAGGGGTGCCGAAAGGATCGACTTTATCGTCGGGAGAAACAGGTGACCGTAGGGATGTGGGCGATCTGGGCATTGAGTTTGTGCGCGGAGGCATCTTCAATCGCCCCGAGCCGTATGGGGATCCCTCCGACTTGGGGTTGAATGATCGAATAGAGCCAGTCTCGCTGTTGGCGTACTGGGCGATGTGTCGGTACGGGTCGGCCTCGGTATGGAGGGTTCGTGCAAGAGAGTGAATGGAGTCATGCGAGCCCTGTGCACCCGGAGGAAGCAGATAGGGAGACGAGAGGTTCATGTCCATGGAGAGCTGGGCAGCCTTGTGCACACTTTTCTCGCCACCAAACATCAAGCTCATTCGCTTGCTCTTCTTCATTGGCGCATCATCCAATCCGAAATCCAATCCCTTGTTGGGATCATTGATCTCCTCCAACCTCAATCGACGAACGTTTCTGCGGTGGAGGTATAGCAAGACGATTATAGCCGAGACGACGGGAATCCTGCTTCCAGTTAACGTACTGTTTGAAAAAGAGGGGGTTGCTTGTCTAGTTTCAACTTACACAATTCCTAGAACGATGGGTATAGTCAGGGCGGAAGAGCCCACCGGCTTCTCGCAAGTGTTGCTGGCAGCAGATTCCTTGCAATCGTCTCTGCCCTGCAGAGAGCCAGCCGAATCAATGCTTCGACGTAGGTTGATACGAGAACCCATCCGATATCCTCCATTGTTCAAGCTCCCGAGCCCCGACGCAACAGGACTCGGTCCTCGAGACCACATAATGTTCACCTTCATCTTCTTCCCAGCTCCGTTTCCTCCTATAAACACGGCTGAACAAAAAAACCAAAGCGATTGACGTTGTTGATTAGGATCCAAGTGGTACGTTAATCGCCATTAATTAAATCCGATTTGAGCGTCCCGTTTTCGTGAGGGTGATCAATCGGGTCGATCGACGTTCGTCCGGGGAAGAAACAAACAACCAAAAAACGATCTCACTGCGAGTGCCAGCTAGACGGGCGAGAATAACAAATAAAGGAGTGACTTTGCTGCTGATGTAGCAGAACCAACGAAAAGGAATGACTGAGAGCTTGACGGTAAGACCAAAAAGGAGTGGCAGGCCCGCTGGCAGGCGGTTTGCAGGATGATCGCTGTGGTCGACAGAGGAAGCTGACGATGAGAAAGACAAGAGGAAGAAGAGGAGAAAGACGGGAGATGGAGGCGTGGATCAGATCAACCCAGCCAAAGGGAAGAGGCGGGAGGGAGGGCGGTCTTGGAGGCAGTGCGATAGGCCTGTCGCCAGTGGGGCAGCATTTGCACAGGGACTGCTATTGCTGCTACTGCTACGACGAGTACGGAGTAGCACTACTGCCAACTAGCAGCACGGTACTCTTTAGTGGTACGGTACACTAGCCGTGCTGCAGTCGATTGCAGGGCGGCCATCTGCCCCTTGTTGGAGCGAATGAGACAGCAAAGGCCAGGGCCTGAAGGTGCCCCTGGGGGTGGGTTTGCCGATTGTCCTCCCGGCCTCACTAAAAAACTTGTGGGATGAGGCATTTAGTGGGTTTAATTTGAACAGCACTAGTGTCCACAACGCGCGCGCTGTTGTTGTACGGAATATATGAAAATGCAAAAGCCCTGACAATACCTCAGAATAAGCATGTGTTTACGGGATCTTCTGAGTAGTACAGAGCAGTAGTTCCGAGTTTTCTGTAGTACCCAACAGATGCGGCAGCCCATACTACTACCACACCAAATGCATAGCACTGCATATTCGCCCTACCTGTTTCCAAGGTGGTTGCATCCATTTGTTGATGAAGATCAGCCCTTTATCAAACAATGTTGTTTGGACTGGGCAGCCAAGCGGCTTAGCAGGGCCTAGCAGGGGTCTGCTGCAGGTACACAGATTGCACCCACAGCGCCATCTCCGTTCTGGCGTCCACACAGTTTGCCTTCCGCTTCCGATCCCCCAAGTTTACACTGTCAATAGCCCCTAGATGCAAGGGAGAACCCCCCTGTGTCTACGTACTATACTCCGTACTCCGTACTGTTTTTTTCTTCTTGCTCACTTTGCCCCTGACACTAATCCCAAGGCTCATTAGCCGCGCTGTCGGAGCTGGTGACAAAATGGGGCATCACGCCTTCATGTCAGCAGCATATTGGATGTGTTGTCAATGCAAAGACCAGGAAGACCCTGGAAGGACATGTGAAATCTCTTATTGCTCACACAAGTGCAGATCACAAATACCTACTCCGTACCACAGAGTAAGTACTACGTCATATCGTATTTATTCTATTTTGATATTTTATAGTTCTTAGTTGAAGTGACTGAAGAAGACGATTTGCTAGTAGTAATAAAAGGTCAGTTCTATCAAGTACTCGTATGTCAACTGCTAGTATGATTGTGGCAGGTATTATTACCGACGCCTCCGTAAGGCACCCGTCTGTCCAACGGGCCTAATGTACCTCCGACACGCTTTGCATGCCGGTGTAAGCCACAATCAAACGAATTAAGATTGACCATAATAATAATAATACTACGGAGTACTACAGGACTCCGTAGTGCTCCGTTCTCCGTATTTTGTAATAGTGATAACATGAAAGTGGTCATTGCGCCTATGGAATATCTTATGCAACGTTCGAGAACATTGGTCATCTGTATTATCTGTGCATTACCCCAGCCCTAATACTCCGTACTATGTAGTTGGCCTGATATCTACTCCGTAAATACTACTAGTACTCCGTACTATCTATGTATTACCACTATGTGCAGGATCAGCTGAAATCACACCACCTGTCGGCACAGTCCGTTGAATACAACTCTGCCGCTACTTGCGATGCAAAAATCTTCCCTCAACCGAAACTTGATACCTATCATGGATTCATGGCTCACGGGAGGCGGGCGTCAAAGATATCTAGGGTACGGGGTGCTCCGTAGGAGCAGTACGAGCAGTACGAGCAGTATTGTGAGTAGTAGTACTCCGTACTCCGTACTATTACAAAGATGCCGCCACAATGCCAAGGCCATTGTTGATTACTTTTGCTCCCTAGATAAAACATATACGAAATAGGAGAAGTAGATTGTTTATTTTGCTCGTACGATTGGTACGGAGTACGGAGTACTATTATAATGCGCGGAATTGCGGATCTCGTCATCCGGTAGCCCTGAATCTGAATTCCTTGCCTGTTTCTCAAATCAAGGCCAGTCTGTTTCACTAGTCCCCTTATATGTACCCTAGAGTGGATGGATTTTGACAGAGAACGCTCGGGATACACGTCACCTTGACGATACTTCTATCTGGATAAATTGTTTCTTTCATTCTGCTATGTATGTCTGCTATGAAACAAAGCTGTACATTAACAAAATACTAAATTTGCGCATGAATATCTCATGTTTCAGCATTGACACTTGCGGGCTGAACTATGTAAGTAAGCACGCATGTCAGCAAATAGGTTGCCAACCGCTCGGGCGTTCAAGTACGAGTAACATGACTATCTAGACCTCAGTGAATGCAGATTGTCTACTCTCCCAATATCAACAATGGCAAACGGACAGACAACCCCTTTGTTTGTCCCAGCTCACTGGGTATCACCACGCGCTCCCGTGCATATAGCCATAATTCACAGCGCCAGAAGCACAGATTGGACTGCAATTGCTCCCGGCTCACTTGCTGACGATGATGTTTGTTACGCACAATATCCAAACCCATTCATTCACATAGATGTCCAGTATCCGGCTGTGTTCCCCTAAGGAAGAAGACAGAGAAAACAGCAGGATGGCGTCTCAACTACATATAGATGACTACCTTATAGTCGGTCCATCACAAAGGCTGATTAATGTTCTAAACTCCCCGTACACTTTGAACGGAAATACACCAGGCGTTCTATATCGCATCATCACTACCCCAGCAGTCGATCAACAATGACCCCCAAGAAAACCCCACCAAAAGATGGAACCGCCAAACCGACCACCAAGTCAAAGGCGCCAAAACAAAGCGCCTCTGCAGAGAAGTCAACAACCAGTTCAACGGCGGCTATAAAAGGGAAGCAAAAAGACACAGCACCCAAAAAGGTCGACGAAAAGAAAACTGTGAAGACACGGAAACCTGATGTCAAAAACGTCACAAAGCAACGAGAAGCCCTCAACAAAGCACCGACAACCGTCCTCAAAGTCTTCGTTTTTGGCAACGGCGAGTGTGGTGAGCTCGGTCTTGGGCCCAAGGTGCAGGAATCGCTCGTTCCACAACTAAATACTTATCTGGACCCTGACGATGCGGCTGGATTTCATGTTGTCCAGATCGCCTGTGGCGGCATGCACACTATCGCCCTGACAGACGACAACAAGCTTGTCACTTGGGGTGTCAATGACAACGGAGCCCTTGGCAGGGACACTACCTGGGACGGTGGTCTACGGGACGTTGATGATGATGAGGGCAGCCAGAGCGGCGAGGGGATGAATCCAGAGGAATCCACCCCCAAGGCCATTTCACCTCATCACTTCCCTCAGGGCACGAAGTTTGTACAAGTTTCTGCCAGTGACAGCTGTAGCTTCGCACTTACTGAATATGGCCGTGTCTATGGATGGGGAACATTCATCGTATGTACATGTCTGAAGCCGCACCATCTCAACCAAAACCCTAACATATATATTGTCAAAAGCACAACGAAGGTGAGGCCCGCTTCCGCCACGACGACAGTGGAAATATCGTGGACAAGCAAGAAACACCGATCCTCATCCCCGGTCTTGAAAACATCACCCAAATCGTCTGTGGAATCAACCACGCCCTGGCCCTAGACAGCAAAGGCAAAGTTTGGGCCTGGGGCTGCGGCGACCAGAACCAGCTTGGCCATCGCCTCTTCGGCCGCCACAGAAACGGCCTTACACCCCGTATCGTCGAAGTATGCCGCCATGGCGCTCGGCACATCGCCTCTGGAGACGACTATTCCTTCGCCATTGACAAGAATGACGACGTATGGGCTTGGGGCACGAACAACTACGGCCAGACGGGTGAGCCAAAGTCGGCTGGAGCGGACTCCGGTATCTTACCTTACCCGATGAAGATACGTAGCCTCTGCGGACTTGGAATTACTGTCCTCGACGGTGGCTCTCACCATGCTGCGGCCATTACTTCAGAGGGACAATGTTTAGTCTGGGGGAGAATAGACGGCGGACAACTGGGCATCAACTTCACGCCGGAGCAGCTCCAAGACGACACGCTAATACGCAACGACGAGCGGAACAAGCCCCGGATATGTCTCCGTCCCACAGCCGTGCCGGGTATCACAGGGGTTGTCCACGTCGGGTGCGGATCGCGGCATACCGTCTTCATCGACGGGAAAGGCGTGGGCTACGCCACGGGGGTGAACTCGGTTGGACAACTAGGAATTGGCACGGAGGATGATTCCGAAATTCCGAAGCGTGTGAAAAGTGCAAAGGGGAAGAAGGCCATGCAGCTGAACTGGGCTGGTGGTGGTGGTCAGAACTCGATTGTTGCAGGACCTGCCAAGGCTACTAGATCCAAGTAGACGTGCGATTTTTGTTTCATCTTGTAGTTTCAGCTGTTTTACGATATGGATGATGGTCATTTGTTTTGGATATTTAATGAATTTTGTATAAACATGTTGATGGGCTGGCGCAGTGGGGAGAGAGATACCAACAATGAAGATTTTCCTGCTCACTTTAGAAGTTTCTGACAAATTCCTGTTTTAGCCATATTCCCTAGGCTTTTCATTATTTCATTTATATGACCAGGTTCTATGTTCAAGTGATTTGTCATGGCGATTAACTGAGACGTACCCCAGTCTTGCCTCACCCCAGCCTTGCCTCACCATCAGTCGTTCCACATACTATACTCCGCCTCCTTCTACCCGATTGACACATCCACATGGCGATAAGTCTTTTTTCGGAAACCCGCAGCCGAAACTAGGATCACGGCTTGAAGGTGTCAAGAACCATCCGAATCACCAGCGCAGCGAGTCCACCAGAGAGGAGTATCATTTGCCCCTTTATGCCTGCGTGTTTGACAGTTTGTAATACTCGGGCGCATACTCCACCAACCAACTCTTCTCAATCTTGGTAATGTCTCGAATATACGTCTTCTCTCCCGTCTCCATAACCTCATGGAAGATGACCCAATCCGCTTTCCGGTTAAACATGAGCGAGTTGGGGTGTGCATGCAAGACGGTGCCACCCTCAACGTTGCGAAACGTGCCGTCGGCTTGCATACGCGCTGCGTGGGCAAAGTACCCTGATGTCAGGCAGCGTCGAATTTGCTCTGCTTTCTTGCTGCTATCTGCTTGTGACGGCTGTTGGGATGAAAGCGACTCGTCGACGTTGATGTTGAAGCGTTCGAGGTATCGTTTGAGCTGGGCTCGGATACTGACTGCTCGAGTCATGGACTTGTAGTTCAGGTTGTTCTCGTGACAGAATTTGGCTTCCTTCTTCCCCTTGGTTACGAAAGTTTGGTAGGCGTTGAGGAGTGTGAGGTGGTCGCCTTCCTCCACGGCGAACTTCCGCCTTGAACTCTCCATTTTGGCCCTTTCTCCGTCATGGTAGAACCATACATTGCCACCAAAGCTGGTCATGGCAGCAATAGTCAACACCTCGCTTAAGCAATCAAACGATTGCGCTGCCAACAGTGTCTTGGCCATCATTGGTTCAACCGCCGACTCGGCCATGCGGAAACCAAGAGGTCGGGTGAGTTTGGCGTACTCATCCACAGCTCCCAGGGCGTAGAGTAGCTCGAGGGCCTTGGACACAAGCTCTGATGGCGGCGGTGACAAGAAGTCAAATCTGACCACATTGTCTACCCCCAAAGCCTTCAGCTGAAGAATGGTTTGTGCCAGGTTCGATCTTTGTAATTCAGGAGGATTTGCCTCTGGCAGCGCCTGATAAGCCTCTTCTGTGTAAAGGCGGTAACATTTACCAGCCTTTGTACGGCCGGCTCGACCAGCGCGTTGCGAGGCGGATGCTTTGGAAATTGGCGTAGCTGTCAGAGTCTCTATTCCTGTCTTGGGGCTATAAGCCCGCAGTTTCACGAAGCCGCAGTCAACAACATGAACGATCCCATCGATTGTGACCGATGCTTCGGCAATGTTTGTTGAGAAGACGACTTTCCGCGTACCTTCTGGTGGCTTATCAAAAACATACATTTGCTGCTCTGTTGATAAGCCGGCGTAGAGTGGCAGCGGTTGCAGAGGCCCATGCTTGCCGTCTAGTTGAGCTGCCCTTTCGGACACGGCCTGGATGGCAGAGTCAATCTCCTCTCGGCCAGTTAGAAAGACCAAGATGTCGCCCTCCCCTTCCTGTGTGTGAATGTCAAAGACGGTATTGATGGCCTTTTCGACATAGTCTTCTGCTGGTGACTCGAGATACAGAATGTCAATCGGGTACGTTCTGCCTTCGAGACTGACTATTGTCGCTATCTCCTTTGAAGACTGCCCGTCCCCCTTTTGGGCTTGATCGTCAGAGCCTTGTGAGAAGAACTTGAGAAACTCTTCAGCCTGAAGAGTGGCACTGCTGATAATGATTCGGAGTTCCGGACGCTTCTTGAGAATCTTCTTGAGCAAACCCAAGAGAATATCGGTGCTGATGGAGCGCTCATGGGCTTCGTCAACCATGATGACAGAGTACCGGCTCAGCAGAGGATCGACCAGCGCTTCCCGAATGAGAAGGCCGTCTGTCATGAACTTGATGCGAGTAGACGACGAGGTGACATCTTCGAAGCGGATTGAGTACCCGACCTCTTTGCCAATCTCACATCCTACCTCGTCAGCAACACGCAGAGCAACTGTAGTAGCGGCTACGCGTCGGGGTTGAGTCACTCCAATGACTCTTCCATCTGAGCACCAGCCAGCGCGTTCGAGGAACTGCGGTATCTGTGTGGTTTTGCCAGATCCTGTTTGTCCAATCACAATGGTGACTGGAAAGGTTTCGACGACATACAGCAAACTCTCACGATGCTTCGCTATGGGAAGCAGTGCAGAGGGTTTATGTAATGCCGGGATAAAAGATGAATCGAGATCAAAGTCGGTCATTTTGAAGGAAGAGTATTCGTCAAAGTTGGATGTAGTTGAAGTTGGATGTAGAGATTCTCAACCTCAAACTAGCTCGACTGTTTGCAGGATTTTATAGGACATTATAACACAGTCCTGGTTTGTCAATCCTATGCGAGTGCCATGAGTCAATTGGAATGAGTCAATTGCAATGAGTCGATTGAGATGTGCATCAATATGTTATCTAGCCCCAGTGATGCCTAGATCAGCCGTGATGCCTAGAACAACTGAAGAGTGATGATACAGGATGCTCAAGCCACAATGTGGCTGAGTTCCCGAGGAAAACAGTTGTACCAAGTACGGAGTCCTCCCTACCCCGTAGTGGGGCACGTCATCAGGGTCGTGGATTCGTGGCTAGCTCCAACCCCTCCGTCATAGGTAATCACAAGATAGACCAGGCTTATTACTCGTGTTAATACAATAAGCGAAATCACAGTGGACTCTGATAGCTGTGGCACTATTACGAGGACTACTAGTAATCGGTGGGCATCCGAGACTATCAACACGATGACAACTCCTCCAGAGACGGTATGTGCCCCCCCCAAAGATGAAGCTGCACGCGAATCGCGAATGCAGTTCGACGAGTACACCATACTGACGACAAGTGGCAAACAATGCAGAATAAACCAGCGACGGAGACAGGCGCAGAATCACCCACCACTGCAAGACCCCTCGAAATGGACGACGACGACGTTCAGGAGACAGGCATCATGGGAGCCGATGGAACCATATCGCCCGCTCCCGCCACCCAGTCGACGACAGAGACATCAACAGCCCCGCCACCAAAGCCCCCTCGACCTCAGACGGAAGCGCAAAAGAATCAAGCAATGCTGCAGGAAGCGTTTCCAAGCGTTGACATCAATGTCATCAAGGCAGTATTGACTGCAAGCGGAGGGCGTGTGGAGCCAGCGTTTAATGCTTTGCTCGGTGAGCTACACATACACGGACGGTCCACGATGGCGCGAGCTGACCACATACGCAGAGATGACCGACCCGGACGCCGTCAAGAACGAGCCCGAAGATGTGCCGCCTCAGCAACCCCCCAGGCCGCGTGGCCAGGCCTCCATGTCGCAACTCGAAGCAGACGAACTGTACGCGCGCCAGCTAGCCGAACATTATGACAACGTTGGCGCCTACGAAGCTCGAACATCCAACCGCAGCGCTGGCGGGCAAACAAGGGCACAACAGCAGCAACAGCAGCCGCGGCTCTCCGACGACCGTGAGCGCAACTTTTTGGACGACGATCTTCCCGTCATCCGTGAGAACCTGCGACAGGGATTCATCGAGACACAGACAAAGGTCAACAGCTGGATCACCACTTTGAAGAAGAAGATTGAGGATAATTTCGACGAAAGCGAAGAGGCGGGCTCGGGCGCCTATAGCGATGGGCCGCAGTACCGCCGTGGAGAGCAGAGCCGGAGGAGCAACGATTACGACAGATACGACGCAGACCCGCAAGTCCTCAGCGACGATTTTGCTGGTATGAAATTTTCGGCAGATGGCAGTATGTTTCGTGTCAAAGTAAATGATGGAGCGAAAAACTAATACCCCATTACAGCTCCTGCCTTTAACAACCGGCCAATGACCAACACGGGGATTTACAGACCACCTCCCTCGACGTCGCCACGGCCGAGCGATGGGCGGAGAGTGGGATTCAAGGATGAGCCTGAGGAGATCAATATGTACGATACTTCACCAAAGGTGCCCCCCAAGGACGCGGCTCCGGCGGGCGGCAAGGCAAGCAAATGGCAGCCACTCTCTGCGGTTGACCCGAACCCGATCTCAGATAATGACCCTTTCAGCCTTGGGGATAGTGAAGATGAGAGAGAAGCCAAGGAGAAGCCCAAGGACAGTGCACCGGATGACAATGAGCGGTTGAAGCAAGCAGCAGCGGAAGCAATGGCTGATAGTTTGGTGGACCAGGCCAAGGACGGCCAGTCAAGCGGGAAGAAGACGTAAAGAAGAGAAGAAGAAAAATAGGGCAGATTGATGAACGAACGAACGGTGTTGGTGAATTGGCGGTGGTTTTGGATAGTGCTTATTTGATTGGGAGGCCGGGCTTCGTTTCAAGGCACCTACCAACATTAAATAAATAAATGCAATCAATCAATCAACCAATCATTCATTCATCCATTCTCATATGAAGTTGGATTTTGGACTGGCACGTTGGGGAAATGCATGCAGGAATCCTCGGCGTACTTCTCGGCGCACGTAAGGGCCTGTAGGTTCCTGGTGTTGGCAGTCTTGGCGAGTTGAATAACGATCTCGGACAATGCTCAGAATACGGAGTATTTTGCCGTTTTCTGTAAATGAAGGGCGCAAGGGTAGCAGACACGTGCAATCCATGCCGTGCTGTACTCGTAAAGATCGGCTGGAGCATGTTTTCGGGAGGTGGGAACCGCTGTAATAGAACATGGTGCATGGAACCTTTGAAACCTGGCTATTCTCGTCATTGCTTGCAGGCCGGTCGGCAGGTCGAGATGTTCGGAAATACAAGGGTATTATGCTCGTCAGGCAAACCGGGAAGGCCAGGAGTTGCTAAGTTTGTCACGAAGACGGCTCACCTCTCCGAGAGTCCTATCGCTCACGCACGAGGTCCAATGCTCGACAACGATTGGGTCCGGCAGAAGAGCCGGGGAATAGCTTAGCAGATCCGGCCAAGCATCCTTGCATAGTGATGTGCGAAGTATGTTTGCACGGTATCTGAGATTTACGCAGGCTGTAGCAGCGAGAGGATGCCCGGTTAAACGGCGGCATTTCCGGGCCACGGTGTCATGCGCTGCAACGTGCTCCCACGCTGCATGACCGACCCTTGTCGACGGTCCCTTTGGGTGCCAAAGGCGAGAAGCAGAACCGCCACGAGGTTGATTTAGTTCACGATGATCTAGACGGCTGAAGGCTTCGGAGGAGGCGCCCCCGCTTTGCAGGCAACACGGACGGACAAAGTTGGCTGCTGCTCGTTTGCGTAGTAAAATTCTGATTTGAAGGCAAGGAAAGGAAGAGAAGAGGGAAAAAAAAAGAGTGGCGCATTGTTGAGGAAACCGAGGCTACTTTGCTCCCGCCAAACTTTATCGACGACACGCCAATTTGGGGGTGAGACAGTACAGTACGAAGTACTCCGTACATCCACCGAGACTAGGACAGACAGCCGCCATATTGCCCGACATCCATCTTCACAACATACCTAACCTCCCGCCAACAGGGCCCTGGCCGTCTCACTTCCCAGCGCATCCCGCACCTGCAGAGCCGTGCAGAGAGAATACTACCCCTAGGCGGCTGTGTCTTGAACCGACTCCGAGGTGCCTCTGACCTGATCCGACCTGGCCTGACCAACCCGAGCTCAGCCAGCACCAACATTCGAGGGACGGTTCCTCATCCCACGCTCGCTGAAGCTGGTCTTCCCGCTGCTATCGGCTCAGATTTGCGACCGCCAACGCTTGCTGTGAGACCGCTGTCCAGGCTTTTGAGGTATTGCGCCCCCAGGAGCTTGTCTGATAGCCCGCCAATCGTCCGACTTGCTGTCAGACATCGCATCACTCACTCCCCCACAAAGTCTCCGGACTCAACCGCTGAGCCCCTCCCCTCCATCCTGTTCTTGTCCTGGCCCAGTGTTACCTATCTGCTACCCATGAGAGAACTGTTGGACCGGTGACACATAACTAAAGGTTACAGCAGAAGAAGAAGCAGCTGCAGCTCTTACATGAGCCCTCCTCTCTCTCTCCCCAACTCACCGCCGCCCTCCAACAAGCAAAAACAAGTCTAGTCGTTCTTCATTGTTAGCCAGTGTGTCTTTTTTTCTTTTCCTTTTTGGCCTAACAGGTTCTCTCCCCTCCTCCTGCGACTCCTCCCGCCAGGGGTTCTGCACCGCATCATGTAAGTCGGACAGACGGTTCTTATGTGTCCGGGCTTTGCCACACCCCCCTGCTCGGGTTGATGACCCAGGCTTATAGCCCTCTTCGCAGGAAATTTGGCAAGCAGATCCAGAAGCGCCAGCTTGAGGTCCCCGAATATGCCGCCAGCTTTGTCAATTACAAGGCCCTGAAAAAGGTACCTGTCTATTTCCATGTCCATTTCCATGGCTCCCATTCCTTCCAGCCCTCCCCATCCCCATCCTATCCTTATGCCTTTTGCATTACACATTGTGCTTGTGCTTCCTTCGCTTTCTCCGCACATTGAACGATCGGGTGAGGAAGCATGAACAGGATTGGCTATCCTTGTACATGCCTCCACCCCTGAGGGCTGCTTCCGTGTTCCCTCCGTGTCTTCCTCCACAGCCAAGCTTTACAGAGTGTTCTCGTGCTCGTGCCACTGACACCCAATGCCTTACCGTGTAGCTCATCAAGAAGCTCTCAGCTACTCCAACCCTAGCAGCACAAAATGACGCCCACCGTCTTGGCACACTTGCAGATTCACAGGTTGCTCTGCAGGCCAATAAGGCAACCTTTTTCTTCCAACTAGTAAGTGGCTTTTGCACCACCCTCGCCATGAACATACCGGTTGGGCTGCTAACTGCCGAACAGGAACGGGAACTAGATAAAGTAAATGCCTTCTATCTGCAAAAGGAAGCCGAGGTTTGTGGTTCCCTCCCCCGGTGTCTGCAGCATGTCGACTCATATCCACCCTGTTGTAGCTCAAAATTCGCCTCAAGACCCTCCTGGACAAGAAGAAGGTCATCCAGTCACGTCAGGGAATCTCGAGACGCTCCTCGAAGTTCACGACTCTAGAAGAAGGATTCCAACAATTCGCCACCGATCTCAACAAACTCCAGCAATTTGTTGAGATCAATGGCACGGCCTTTTCAAAGATCCTCAAGAAATGGGACAAAACATCAAAGTCAAAGACCAAGGAGCTTTACCTCTCACGTGCCGTCGAGGTACAGCCTTTCTTCAATGCCACAGTCATCAGCGAGCTGTCAGATCAGGCCACAACCAGCCTTCAGGAGCTTGGCGCCTGGTCCGATGGAATCCAGGTAAACTTCCAGTCATCTGGACATGTAGTGACAAGCCAGCATTTCATGGGGACAGACGAGGGCGATGCCGACTCTCTGCTTCTGGATACCGTCATTACAGGCAACCTCGAGTCCCTGCGAGAGCTGTTGGCAAAGATGCAATCGGCGAGCGGAGCTAGCGAAGGAGACGTTACGCTGATGGAGCGAGTCACTCGGACTTTTTTGACAGCCATTCATGAAGCTCCCCGAGACGCTCTCCAAGTCCTCATTGATACTGGTCTTGTCGATTTCCACTCCTATGATGATATCAACGAGCGCAACTGCCTGCACCAAGCTGCCATCTATGGCAGGCATCACGTCCTAGAATGGGGCCTCGAGGCCAAGGTTGTTGTTGATCGAACAGATGTCTACGGACGAGTGCCCCTTCACTATGCCAGTTTGCATGGCCGCCTGGACATGCTTGAATCTCTGTTGGATGGTAAGTATTTTGAAGCATTGGAAGCATAAAATGGAGTTGATGCTGAAAATATGCAAAGCAAACCCTGAAACCATCAATCTCATCGACCACGACAACTTCACACCCCTGATACACGCCATAATACACGGACACCTTGAGTGTGTCGAGCGCCTTCTCGCCAGGTCGGCTCGCATCGATCCCGCATCAGATTCGGATCATGTTCCCTTGAATCTAGCCTGCGAACACGGTTCAGTCGCAGTTGTTGAGATTCTGTTGCGGCATGGAGCGCAGGTCCTCCCAGACGCCGAGGGGCTGTATCCCCAGCATTTGGTAGCGAGATGCGGCCAGACTTCAGAACTACTCCTGCTCCTGAAGCGGTACGGTGCTGATCTGGACCAACTTGACAAGTTGTATGGATGGACGCCGCTCGTTCATGCGGCCAGCGAAGGTAGTGTCGAATGTCTCAAAGAGCTTCTGAAGGTTGGCGTGGACGCAACAATCCGTGATGAAAAGGATCTCCCGCCCATGTACTATGCTGCGTGGGAGGGCCACCTCGAATGTATGCAGCTGCTCACCCCGTTCAACAGGCGTACCCGAGCAAGCCCACTGGTAGCCCAGCCTTCCATCGAATTTCTAGGGAGCAGCACCGCCCCTCTCCCTATGTCACTGGATCCCGACGCAATCCCCATCCTCGAACTGCCCCCACCTATCATCCCGCTCCGGCGGTACGGACACAACTTCCTCGACACAAAAACGGTGGTGCAGATCAGCTTCCAAGAGACGGGCGAGCAGCCTCTCATCTTCTTCCAGGATGGCAAATACCCGGCCGCTCGACTCACCATATCTTCCAAAGTCTCGGACCTCATCCCAAAGAACATTATTCTGCCTTTCCAAGAAGATACCCGCATTGTTTCTTTTCAGATCGACAACCTCGACACCTTTTCTCTCGACTTTGACGTCTTCCCGGCATACGGTGCCAAGATCATTGCAAAGACGGTGGTTCTGCCGTCCCTGTTCAAGTCTCAGTCGGGTAGCTCAAGATGTTGCCTGCCCCTTTTCGATCCTCGCCTGAGAGCGATTGGTCAAATCAGCTTCCACACACAGGTGATCAAGCCGTTTAAAGGACAGCCGCTCGAAATAACGGACTTTGAGACGTACTGGAAGGCAACGAGCCAATTCAACCAACCTACGAGCGCCATTGTCACGGGATCGAGCTTGTCGGGCGATTACGTCCGGATGTTTGTGCAGTACACTAGCGATGGTGTACCCGTCATCTGGCCTCAGTGGACGATATCGTGCGGTGGGCTTGAAATTCCCGTTTGCCGATTGTCACTACAACAGTTTGATGCCATTACGTCTCGGAGTGCAAGCCGTGCCGAGCTCGCTAGTCTCTCGTCTAAGAGGGCGGAAAACATTGCCGAGATCTATCACGTCTTGGCCACCGCAGGTATTACGCTCAAAGAAGCCTTGTCGGCCCTCCCTGCGGGCATACACGTCAACCTCCAGATACTGTACCCGAGTCCAGAGGAAGAGGAGGCGTTGGCTCTGGGATCAGCTCTTGGTGTGAACATTTATGTTGATTCTATCCTCACGGTTGTATTTGATCACGCCCGAGCTCAGAGAGCGCACACTCAATCACCGGATGGCGTGCGGTCGATGGTTTTCAGCAGTTACAACGCGCGTCTCTGCACAGCCTTGAACTGGAAACAGCCAAACTTCCCGGTCTTCCTGTGCAATGATCTCGGCAGGGATGACAGCACGGTGCAGAGCACCGGACGACGCACCATGTCGATCAAGGAGGCAGTACGGATTGCCCAGGGCAATAACTTTATGGGTCTTATATGCTACTCTCGGCTTTTGGTAAGTTTCGATAAACAGCAGTTTCCCATCGTAGAAAAAAACTAACTTGGCATAGGATATGGTGCCTGCACTGGTCGACGCCATCAAGTCGCACGGCCTTGCTCTCGTGATGGACAAATCGTCTGATTCCCCTGACGCAAGCCCCCTTACAGACCCCTTCCCGCGGCCCCCGAACGGCGTCGACGGGGTTTTGAAAAGCCATGGTATTTTGCGTTTCAACGACTCGATAGACATGTAGAATCCGTTTTCTCTCTGTTTGCTCATGCCCTCTATTCTTTCTTGTCATTTTTCGTACTTGGGTTCGAATAAAACAACAGACAGCTCAAACAAGAGCGTTGCATTTTTCCTCTTTTGAAGGGGCAGGAGAAAAAACGAGTACAAAGACCTTGTTCTCGAAGCATATTGTGGGCTCTGATATTAACCTTGATAGTTCAAGCCGTAGAAGAAACTGGAGTTACGCTCCTTTGTACTCGTATCTCAACCCTGACAAATCCCTCTCTGGATCCACGCCGGCCATGACGACCTTGGCGGTTAAAGAGACAGAGTAGACCAGCCCAGGCAAATTGCCCATGCTGACCCAGGCGAAGCCCCCGCTTCGCTCATCACCGCGCACCAAGCCCATCAGTATCAACAAGGCTGTAAGACCTAAATTCAAGTATGGGAGATACGTTTCCAGGGGTGAGTCTCCCCCACGACTGACTCTGACTCTGCCCAGCCTGTGGATAGAACTTGCTCTCGCTGCTGCTGCTGTTGCGCCGGTGGTAGAACGGCGACCGCTGGCCCAGACATCTAGCGGCGCTATACCCGTTTCCGTGGGCGGCAGACGATATAGTAGGAACGCCGTGGCGAGCAGCGAGGTTACGCCTAAGAGGGCGAACATGGCGGTAGAAGGGCGTAGCAGAGGACGGACGTAAGCGATGGTGGAGAGGAGGGGGAGGAGCAGGAGGAGACGGGCGAATTGAGCGTTGCGGGCGGCGTTTTCGGCAGCGAGAGTTTGGATGAAGTTTTCTTGCTCTGTTTTTCCCCGTGGCAAAGGGATGTTGGTTAGTTGTGAGGAGGGTTTGGAGGGGGAGAGGGAGAGGGAGAGGGACTGACCTTGTTCGTCCATGGCTTCGGGTTGGGAGTCGGAGTCGGAGTCGGAGTCGTGGGGGTAGTGGAATGTTCGTCTTAGACGGGCGGTTGTGCCCTGTAAGGACGCCATTTCGAGGGAGCGATTATGCACGCACTATTGAGAAGAGGATGAATAGGCAAAGTAGGAGTTGGAAAAAGAGAGGCGATGTGTGTTGTGACGAAAGTGACGTGTGTGGAAGAGCTCCTCAGCCTTATGACGCCACATGGTACATCCCACCTCCAGGATCCCTGCCCGCGCTAAAAATTCCAACCAAATCTTCAGCCTCACAGATGCTTCTGTCTGACTCCCACTCAGACAGACTTGGAGAATCCAGACAGACAGTCGATGTTGTCGCGAATCGCTCGACAGAGGCTAGTTGCCTCTCTACAGGGCAGCAGGGCAGCCAATCTGCCCTGCTGCTCACCATATTCATCTCGAACTGGACGGGCGTTAATACAGCGGCGCTGGATGACGCCGGCGCCTAAACCTGGTGATGGACCGCTCATGTCCAGGCGGGCAGATCGTGAACTGCCAGGTATGTACCATATCAAACCTCTGAATCCCTTCAAAGCCCAATCTGAACTGACCCGTGTGTGTCATAATAGACGTCGGCCAACTCAGCTCCGGCTGGCGCCGCACACTCCCCCTCTTCCTCGCCGTAGTCGCCGCCTGCTCCGTCGCCATCTTCAACTACCAGAAATCCTCATCGCCCATCGTCGCCTCCACGCTGTACGCCCTGCGCACCTCGCCCAGGGCGCGCGCGCTGCTCGGCGACGAGATCTACTTCAAGCACCAGATCCCCTGGATCAGCGGCGAGATGAACCAGATGCGGGGGCGCATCGACGTGTCGTTCTCGGTGAGGGGCACCAAGGCGACGGGCGTGATGCGCTTTGCGAGCTTCAGGCCGTCGAGCAAGGCGCTGTTTCAGACGACGGTGTGGAGCTTGACGGCGGAGGATGGCAGTGTGGTGAATCTGCTGGAGGGGGATGATCCGTTCAAGGGCATGTTGGGCGATGACGAGCTGCCGTCTGTGGAGGAGGAGGATGGCCAGACGAGGGGGTTTAGACAGCACGGATCCTATAACAGGTGAAGATGGACAAGAAGGCATGCGTCGTCGATATGGAAAGGAGGCGTAAAGAGTCTTATACATGTACTAGTGATCATGTATTCTATAAATACAAAGCCCGCTTTTCTGTTTCATTACCGTTCCTTTTTTCTTCATTCTTCATCCCGATATGCAGATAATTTTTACGCCTCCGCCAAGCCCCCCTGTCTCTGCGTCTGCATCTCCAGATGTCGTTTCCTCGCCTGCTCCAACGCTTCCTCGGCATCGGGATGTCTGGCCTCCAGGTCCGCCAGCGCCTTCTGACGATACGGCAGCGCCGGTGCTTTGCGCTTCTTCGCATCCTGAATCTTCACGATCCTGCCCTTGGGACCGGGCACGGGTCCACTGACCAGCACGATGCCCAGCTCGTTGTCCACCTTGAGCACCTTGAGGTTCTGCACCGTGTTCCACTCATTGCCCATTCGCCCCGGCATCTTCTTTCCGGGGATAACACGACTACCACCACCCTGTGAGGGACCTGTGGAACCGATTGTTCGGTGGTTCTTTGAGTTTCCGTGTGATGCCTCCTGACCCTTGAAGCCGTGTCTTTTCATACCACCCGCGAAGCCCATGCCGCGCGACCGGGCTCGCACATCGACGTACTGGCCCAGCTGAAACCAATCCGGGAGCAATTGCACACCAACAGGCAACAAGCCCTCCTGGTCGCGCACCATAAACTCGGCCAATTCAGCCTTGGGCGCAATACCCTTCGCCTCGTAGTATCCCAACATCGGACTCGCAACGTTCCTCCCATGTCTAGATCCCAGGCCAATCTGCACAGCCCAGTACCCATGCTTCTCCCTCGTCTTGTTCGCCACAACCTGCACCTGATCCAGCTGCAGCACCGTGCACGGCACACGAGTCTTGCCGACGAAGATGCTCGTCATGCCCTTCTTGATGGCCAACACGCCGGTGCGCAGAGGCGTGGTATTCTCACGGCGCGCGAGCGCAGCGGCGGGACCGGTGGTGAGAGCAGGCAGGCCGGCATTGGGCTGGTTGAAGCGCTTGTGCTTGGATCGGGGGGGAGCTGTTGACCAGCCGTATTTGACGCCTCGTTGGGGGATGAGTGGGAGGAGGAGGCGGCGGCCGGTGTCGGGTCGGTTGGCGGTGATGCGTGGCAGAGCCACTCGTATGGGAAGACGGGGCGGCATTGTGCCGCTGTTTGTGAGAATTGAGGAGGAGGAGGTGGTGGTGATGCTGGTGGGATGGGTTTGGAGGTTGTTTTCAGATGCCTCCAAACTCCAAATTCCATGTCACGTGTGGTAGTGCCGTGCTAAGGAGTGCTTCTCAAAGTTAAGCCGAAGCTTTTCCGACGCGGCTCCACGAGACTATATCTATTATCATCTTATCAGATTCTAAACCTCCACCTTATCCCAGTTGCGTCACTGCAATTGCTCCTAATGTCTCCCATTCCCCTACATCGCCCTCCGTTTCCTTTCCCCTTAATTGAGGGCAGCGATAGCCGCATCTCGTTCTACCATCCGGCTTACTCTCCACCCACCAACTATCTCTTTACACTTCCCTGTGTCGATCCAATTGACGCCGACGGTCAGACGAAGGGCGTGCATCACCGAACTGCGCTCGTCGCATGCCAAATCATCGCGCACAATGCTTTCGACACGGGGCGGCTCTATTTTGACCGGGAATGCAACCGCCCCGTTGAGGTGCCGCTGCTGACATCCCTCGAAAACAAGCGATGTATCGATATCCTGTTGTGCCCAGCTTCCAAGACTGGCCATTTCCGCATGATCGCATCGCCGACATCTGGCCATCACCAAGTCCAGCGTCTGATGTGCTGCGACGCTGTGTACTGACGAATCACAGGTTCGGTCTTACAAAAAGCCATCTTGTGCCGAAAGAGGAAAACCAATGGTTCATGATGAATGGAATGTCGCAGTACGGTGTTGACAAGTGGGATGTGAACGACTCCCAGAATCGGATCCTCATGAGGGCTGACATTCACGAATGCTTCGATAACCGCATGTTTGCTATCACGCCAAAGCCCGAGTTAGCCGCAGCTGAGGGCTTGAAGGCTACTTCCACAGCCTCGGCGTATGTCGTCCATTTTTTGGAGCCCGAGCCAATGAGTTCTCGGGCTTATACCACAACACGCCCTTGCAATACCTCAAGAATGTGAGCCCGGAATTCATTTTCGCCCGCTTCGCCTGGACTGTCCTTGATCTCGTCAAGCCGTTTATCCTATCAATGCGACAGCGCTGCGTCATTCGGTGCCATCACAAGGGTGATCATATCGAATGGAAGGCTGAAGATTTGTCCGGATCGAAGCTAGAGGAGCTCTACGGGGACGCAGGATCCCAAAGCGCTAACCAGGATGAGGATGAAATGTATGATGCTGATGAATGCTATGTAAGTGAAGAGGATGACGATATGCGTGAGGCCAACGAATGGTATGAGAATACGATGAGTGAAGAAAAGAGGGGCCGAAAGCGCACTCGCAGCTTCGACGTTGGCTGAAGCCGCTCCATACACCATCGTTCCCAGATCCATCGACTCATCACAATACATTGTTGATATTTCAAGGTCAGAGTATGCATTATGATGGATGGCTCTTGTTGCTATATCACTCTTATCACTGTAGATACTAACTCCTTATACAGCCATACAGTAGAAGAAGCCCTTAATACTATTACATGTATTGACCGCCTTGTGCTTTATACTCGGTTGGGTGAATATACCACTGCTTATCTGCGTAGCTGTTTCACTACAATGCATCTTCGAGCTCAGTCCTGGAGTAAACGCATCAGGCCAAAGAAACTCATGACTCTAAGCCTTCATTTGGATCCTGCTCTGCCGTCTACGAAGCCATTATCAAAACGTGATCTTTTATAAATGGCAAATGAGATAGTATTGCAAAGGGTGCTTTTATTCTGCTTCATATCCTTCATCCATCCCTCACATCCCAGGCCCTCTCCCTCCAATCCCACTCCCCACCTCATTCACACTCGTCCCCTTCACCTTATGATCCCCCGGCTGCGCCGCCGCCTCATAGATGATATTCGTCGGCGCCTTCCCCAGCTTCGTCCACTCGCCCTTGAAGCCCACATAGCTAATCCGCGAGACGTCCTCCGCGCCATCGCCAAAGTTGTCTACGAAGAAGAGCACCAGTCTGTGGACGCTGCTGAAGAGCGCGCGCTTCACGGGGATCTCCTGCACGTCCGACGTCTGCGAGAGCTCCAGCACCTGCACGGGCGTTGAGTCCTCTGCGGCGGCGAAGTCGATGTCGTCGCGGTTGATGAAGAGGTGCACTGTTTTGGGAGCAGAGTCGGAGGCTGAGGTGCGGAGAAGGATGGAATGAAGCTTGACTTGGGCCGTGAATCTAGCAAATGTTTAGTGTCTTTGTATCTATCTCACTTACAATATCACGGGGGATGAAGAAGTGATGTGTATGGCTTCGTGAAAGAGAGAGAGACAGAGAGACGTACGGCACTATCATGAGAAGCTGCTCATCCGCATCGCTCTCCAGCTCAGGCTGAGCCGTCAACCGCTCTGCCCACGTCTTCTTAACAATCGCCTTGCCTGCATCTCGCCGCGACTCGTTGAGCGTCGTAACTTCGTCAAAATTGATTTGCTCGTACAGCGAAGACTGCAGCGCGGGCGTTATGTCGTCAGAGTGGTCGTGCTCATGGTGGTGATCATGTCCGCCATGGCCGGCGTGTTCGTCGTGGCAGTGGGACATTTCTGCTGTCCTCTATTTCTGAAGAAGACTCGTTTAAATCTGAAGATGAGATGTGTCGTGATTTGTAGGGTGAGGCTGTATGTTGGTGAAGTTCTAAGTGAAGCATAAGAGGTGCACGTTAGTAGGTAGGGTTCTTTAAGGCAGTGATCTCGCCCCGCAAGTAACTGCTGAAGTGCGCCTCAAATGCTATTTTGTCACACCTACACACAGCCAAGCTGTCCATAGTACTAACATCAACTATCAATAATAAGCAGGCTGCATAATAATACATTTTATAAATTGACAATGATTTCCTGGCGCCTTGTTATTCAATTTTATATCTCGTTGTCCTCAAGCCATATACTATCCTTAATACTAGTGCAATATGCAATCGTGGTTCTCCCCCAAACTATCTGAATCCACTCTTCCGCTTCCCCTTCTTCGCCTTCTTTCTGTCTCCAAAAGCTCCTGGAACAGGTTGACTCATCGTCACAAACGGAGCCTGACTCTGTGACGCCTCCGGAACCACCTGACTCGACATAATTTGCACTGGTGGAGGCCTGGTTGCCGTCCAACCAACATCATTTTGCCTCTTGAACGTAGGGCGCTTGTACTTCTCAGTCCTCGCTTTTCGTTTGGCCTCTATCTTCTGTAGTCGTTCTCTCGCACTCCTAGAAAGCTCATCATTCGCCTTTGCGATACTTGATATGTAATCGCTCGGGTCGACACCCCGCTCGGTAGGCCAGTATGATAACACCTTTGCCTGTTTTGAGACATCAAGCTTGTTGGCCCGAATGGATGGGCAAAGCAGCTGTAGCCGTTGAATTGCCCCATCAATGGCGGGAGATGCCGTCGAACTGACTTGCGACGACTGAATGCCTCGGGAACTCGAGAGTGACGATTGGATTGTTTGGGAGCTTCGCGGCACAGCCTGACTTTCTTCGAATTCCTCGGAGCTGGCGGGTCCCAATAATGGAGTGTCCTGAACCATGATTCCATAGTTAGATAAAAAGACGTCTCTTGCCAATTCGGAAATCCATATTCGCCGGACACGCTTCATCTCTTCGGTGTAAATAGCCTCCGCTGGTTTGATCCAGAGGTCGTAAAAGTACCGACGCAGGTACGGCAAGCCAAGCAGCCAAATATGTTCGTCGTTCGACTTCTGTGCTCTGAACTGAGTGATGACAACCTGCTCACTGTTCTCGTCAAACAAGTTTTCTATATCTCTTTCCATGCCGTTCTCAGGTGATTCGTATTCTCCTGATGGCGCGAGTTTTTCAACTACCTCACCCCTAAAGTTCCATGTTAGCGCTTGTACATCGTGATCCTAGAAGATAAGATTGTGGTGTCACCTACCATGTGAGCATAGAGAGCCTCCCCTTGTCCAGTCCTTTATCGAGTGCTTGCCGAAGGGCATCAAACAATTTGGAAGGAAGGCCTGTTTCGCCTTGTTTTACCGATAATTCCAAAGACTGTCGAAGGGCTTGGTAGAGCACATCGACCTTCAACTTAACAGGCTGCGGACTTCGGGAGTCTCGATTTTGCTGCTGACGGGGCCTTTGTACGTCTTCCTCTGTCGCTTCCCTCCGATGTAGAACATTCTCTAAGTCATCAGCAGTCATTTCATCTGGGAGGACAAGTGCACTGGAGATGCGGCCTTTCAAGAATTCTCTTCTCCTCATCCGGTCCCGGTGCAGCTTAGGTCCAGAGACAACAGGTGTCCTGGGGTGGGTGATCTGCAGCGTTGGGTCATCAGAAATGGCGCAAACACAGTGCCGTAGACTCAGGTCATCCTTCAAGAGGCTTAATTGGTAGAACTTTGCACCGCTCTTACAATAATCTATCCCTGGACTTGAGGCACCAGCCTTCATGGAGATTGCCATCTTGACTGGGTCGACTCTCAATCGTTGATTGAAATTTCGAGCATGCAACTCTTCACCACTAGGGAGTGAGATCGTGTCACGGTGCCATTGCGGAATCTTGCTCTCACTCGAGAAAGTGAACCAATAGACGCAGAGTTGCTGTTTCTCCGGGCAATGAACAAAAATTAGCGACGTGTCTGGATCACCATCTGATGCTGGGCATATGAACATCCTTGCATCGCTGCGCTTAGTTCCCAGATGTGGACAGCTGAGAAGAATCGACGGCTTTTCAGACAGCTTCCGTAAAGCATTGTAATTGAAGATGTCGACCCAGATGATATGGTGTTTCGTCAGAATGAAGACGTGACTTTGACGAACTGGACTGCGCTGAATGTCGAGAATCAAGTCCGGCTTTCCCTTCTGCGTGGTGAATGGACGAAGTTTCGGGAGCAAGATGTTTGATTCAAGATCCAAGACCTCAATTCTCTCGCGATTCCACATCAAAAGATGTCGGGCGACTATCTCTGGTTTTCCACTCTCAAGAGGCGGGGGGGCATCCTCCGACTGTACTGCCTCAGTCCGCCCAACGACAAGTATGCCGTGCTTTTCAGCTGGGTGGGAAGACTGAGAAGGCAGTGTATCTAGCAGACCTTCGGAAATGTGCCCGCACTTTACCAGCGATGGTCGTCCGTCGCTCTTTTTCTGCAAGGCACCTAGAAGATCCCACAGACTCCAGTAGCCACACTCCTCTATGATGGCAACTTGTGGAGATCGACTTGATACCGTAGGAACAAATACCGCATCAGAATGAGCACTCCCGCCTGTGTGTTGATGGTAGATTGTCACTACAGGGTTCGGATTTAGAAAAGACGGCCGCTCCGACAGTGACATGTTGCGTGGCCGGCGTGAAACCGTGAGAGTCCTGCGATATTCCGGTCGTAGAATCGTTGTGGAAGTCTGTTTCTGGACCAGGAGCCAGCGATGCACCTCATTTTGCAACTGGTCGCCGCCGAATTTGACCTGTAAGATTGGCAGCCCATCGTTTGCCCATATCGCTTCATCTACCCTGCTGGCTGGGTCAGGGGCTGATATGTTGAGAAATGCATCTCTGCTATTCCCCCATTGCCACTGCGTATCGTCCATCCGAGCGAGGCGCAGGAGCTCACCAGACTCTCCAGAGGCGACAGCCATCACCGATACTACCTTGGCCTTGGCTTTATCTGCGACGTCTGGAGCGTGTCCAATAGCAAGAAGAGGCCTGTCGTTAGCAACCTCTTCTGATACTTTAAAGTGGTTCATATCTTCCTTCAGGATATCCTGAAAGGCCGTGTTGCCCATAAATGCCCCGGGACGGGTCTTGAGGAGCCATCGTTCCTGCGCCTTACGTTCTGGCCAAAGCTTTGAGGACGGTTCTAGAACCTCAGTCTTCGATGGCGGGTAAAGCGTCTTTAATGGCCCAATGATGTTGAAATGAGGAACTATGAATATGTGTCAATGCTGAATGGCCCATGCACTCTCAGCAACTGCAAACTTACAGCGAGAAGTGAACCGTGACGCTTCCAGAGACCCAGGTCCATCTTCAGGGTTTTCTCGGGGGACATATATCAGTGCCCCAGGGTGCCCCAGGCTCGTGGGCCTAAGAAACCGCCGCTCAGCCATTCGGGCCAAGTGAGGATTTCCAGTGTTGCGAAAGAGTGACGGTTATACTTTTCATCTCGAGGGCCCCATAGAACACAGGTTGAAAGGCGGCGGAAGAATAGGCGGCGGTTCTTCAGACTGGCATTGGAAAGCTTTGAGATCCAAAACCAAAAGGCCTATCGAATTAGCCAAAAAGAACCATGTCACTTCTCGGATTCAATTCGGCCTGGCGTCTTCTGATGCTTGGCCGTTGTGAATCAAAGTTCAACGTTTGGGTCAACACGTGACCGAAGTCGGACGAGTTTCGTGCGCCACATCTGCATCGTCGACCCAGCAACGCGACTTTTGACGTAAACACCATTGCCAGCCCAAGAGATCGTGTTCCCCACGCCAAACGACACAACCACATTGTCAGAGCCTCAAATCAGTTAAATCGCTACAGGAAAAGCGCACATTGAAAAGATCGATATCACGATGGCTACTTCCTACGAGCCCACCATGTCCATTGGCCACGGCCGCCAGACTATGGCCCCAGTCGGACCATCCATCGCAGACACATTGCCTAGCATCGACTTTGGTTTCGACGACTTGCGCGAGCGCATGGCAAAATTCACAGCCAAATTCGACGCATTCATCGAGCAAGGCCGCAAGCGCGTCTTGGAGGAGCGCAACCAATTCCGCATGAACATGGCCGAACTACAAGGTATGCGCAGCATGCGGCGTCGAGAACCAAGTCCCCTCTTGACACCCTGTTGCTAACCATGATGCGCACGCAGAGGACGAGCGAATGAAGAAAAAGGACATTGAAATCGCCCAAGTCAAGATGTCCACATACCAACAGACGATGGAGAAAGAAGAAGCTGAGACGCGTGAGATGGAAATGGCTATTTCTTCGCTCGCCGCCCAGCGCGACAACCACATCACCACGCGCGACAATCTCAAGGCGCAGATCGCCGAGACGCAGGCCGAGATAGAATCAAAGATCGCAGCGCAGCGCGCATACACGAAGCAGCAAGAGGCGCAGTCGCGGTACAATGTCCCCGAGCTCGACTTTTGGATCACGAACCTATGTCTGAGGATCGAAGGGGCGGGACAAGCAGACCGGCTCCGGTTTATTTACACGCATATTGATGAGAAGAACTGGGAACGCGAGGCGTGGTTTGAGCTGGTTACGAGCTCGCGGGACTACGATGTGAAGCACTGCAGGCCGAAACTGGAGCGGGAGAGTGTGGAGCGGGTGCTGGAGAGGGTGAATGAGTCGAGGGAGTTGGTGGTGCTGCTCAAGGGGATGAGGGAGCTGTTTGTGGAAGCAATGAAGTCCTGATTTCTGGCGGTTGATTTGTTTAGAGAGATATTGGTTACGATGTTATGCCCATGTCAATGACGTTGTCCATATGGATACTGCTACCCTGCATATCAATGATTTCTGAGTGGAAACGTGCGCTTCATAACACGACCACAATTACTATATACCCTTTGAAAGTGATGGCATCTCTTTTCCTTCATTTCGTAGTTTAATTTGGCTTAATTCAAGTAACCATAGACTGCGAGAGCTTTCTTAAACATCATTATTAAGCCAGCACATGGTTCATCACCATACTCACCAGCCACAAACCACCATCGCGTCTCCAACCCCCACCATCAAACAACACTACTCTCCCTCACTCAACCTCATCTCATCTCATCTCATCTTATCTCATCGAAACATAAAACATCCCCCAAATTCGAGCTTCCGCCATGCCCAACGTCGATAAGCACGCCGCGGCCACGCAAGCCGTCAACATCCTGGAAGAAATCGCCGCCATGCTGGTACGCAAAATCTTTGCTCGCCCCTTGCGCATATATGGCTTGTCCCTCTGACCTGTGACGATTAGAACTGCCAGCTTGACCGCCGCATCATATCTATTTCCGTGTCCTTGATTGAGCAGGGCATCCACCCAGAAGCTCTTTCAGTATGTCTCGTTTGAATCCGCGTGGATACGTCAACTGACAGTTTGGGCTGTAGCAAGTCATCAAGGAGCTGCGTCAGGAAAGACAGGCCATGCAGCAGCAACAAGCTGCTTCGCAGTAGATTGCGACAACAAACAAACACTCTGGCGTTTTCTCGCGATTTCTTTCTGTTTTACTTCCGGGTTTGTTACTGTACGGCGCATGGCTGCTCTTTTTAACAATACTGAATATGGATATTACCGCAAGGAGATGACTATGAATTAGTATACATTGTGACGCTCATGAAGATTCGCTTGTTTGGCCTCTCGCAATCTGGGGCCCTAGATATTATGTGATTTCTGCCCTTACTCCAATAAAATGTTGCAATGCCGTCCTCCGTCCTCCCGTACTAATTCGTAAATCGATATGCATGGTATCCCGAGAAGCAAGCCCATTGATGTCCAACGCCAAAAAGTAATGCCCATACTGAATTCAAGCTCCGTGTGCCGTCATGCTTCATGCCTCGTCGTATCAAGCCAACAAGATCTTAGCTGTTTCACCGGTGTCCGATTAAAATGATTTCATCCTCGTCATCCTCCTCTTCGTCGTCATCTACATCAGGCAGGCCATCACTAGATTCGTCTTCGGAATCATAATCGCCGTCCTCACTCGAGCCGTCAGACTCCTCTCCACCCCTCCAAAAACCCAAGATGTCGTCCTCAGAGTCCCCGTCGTTTTCAATGATAGCAGTCTGTGAAGGAATCATCATGCTGCGTGGTGACACTGATCTCGCGAATCGATCCGGAACACGGGACGGAAGTTCGGGTGCGTTAGACGAATGTCGTCGTCGATTGGCGATTGAGATGACCACCCGAGGATCTGCTGTCACCGGAGTTGGCCGTGGTGGAGGCGCTGCATCTTCTGAGCTGGCCTCAATCGCAACTCGCGGTTGATTAGCCACTGCATTTTGTGCGGTCTGATTATTTCCGCCCAGCATTTGTATTTCCACTGTGTTGTACGATTGACATATCGAGCACTTCAGCCCAAGCCAGTGATATGGCACTGTACACCTGCCAGAACAATCGTTGCATAGAATCTTAGCCTTTGTGTCACGGAAATCCGGGGGCATAGGCTGATTTTGGATAGCAATGTCCAAATTGCGAAATTGGTACTCCATGTTTGTGAGGCTCTTGTTGCAAATCGGGCACTTGTAAGAGACCTTCATATGCTGATCATAGCACTTCTTATGGATACTGTGACCGCATGGCATGAAAACAACGGGCTTTGGCGACGTGAACATGTACTCGCCGCAGATCGGACAGTCACAATCGGTTGAGCGCTCGATGCACTTGTGTGAACTCTCAATGGAAGTCGTAATGCATGCGCGACATGTCTGCGACGCTGTCAGTTATATATGTCTGGCATAGGGTAAGGACACAAATATTACCTTGCAATGGAAGAAGTCTTTCCCCAAGCCCATGCCTCGCCGACAAATGCCGCAGTCATTGCAATGGTAAATGGGCTTGTTTGGCCGATTCTCCCAGAGTTTGCAAATGTTGCAGTAGTATTGCGCTGTGATCTCGCCGCAGTTGATGCAGACATCGGATGCCCTTTGTGGTGTTGCACAAAGCATGCATAGCATGTTCTTCGTATCCGTGCGAATAAGCGTGTGATCCTCCCGAGAGTCATGACAGAAGCGGCAGGTGTACCACTTCTGGCATGTGGAACATTGTAGTTTTACATTTCGCTCATAATGCTCACATCCTAGGGGTGCGTGCGTTTCCGGCAGCACTAAAGAGTCGTGCATTGGAGTCGCTGTTCCAGCATTTTTTGACTGTCGAATGGGAGCGTAGGTTGGGGCAATGTCGCTCTCACTCAGGACGAAAGTCTCCTTGACAGAAGGCTCCCCAACAAGCTGATTCTGCCAAAGCTTTAGGGTCTCCAGAGGTCCAGCCGGATTCGAATGCTCCCATGTTTGGCTGGCAGTGCTATCTTCAGGGTCTCCCTTGGTTTCAATACCCACAGCCATGGAGGCACGATATCCTTCTAGCAAGGCGTCGTGCATAAGCCTAGCCTTCTCCACGGAAGGGATATCCCGGGCATTGATCTCTTGTATCCGCATCCGCAAGACTCGCATTCCATCGTCCTCGGGAATTGGGCCATCTTTCTTTGGCGAGTTCCTCGGCGGACTTACAGGAAACCCAAGATGGTCGTGGGGGGAGGTATTCGATATCGGGCTCATGGGGGCTTCCTCGACTATTGTTTCCTGCGTCGAAGGACTCAAGGGGTAAATGCGGCGTGGTTCAGATATGGCATCGGACTCTTCTACGGCGTTGTCGGCATCGTCGGAGGCGTGGATGGCATCGGGCTGGACTGGTGGCGGTTCGTCGTCGCCGGCCAACGTTGTGCGGGAAATCTCAGAAAACCGGCGGGCCTGGCGCAGCACGGGGTTTATGAGGAACTCGGAAACTAGGGAAGGCATCTGTTTGAGTCGATTGGCTTGGAAGAAGCTCATCTGCAAGTTCGGGGCGAAATAACGGTATGTCGAAGGGATGGAGTCGATGACGATAAACTCGAAAACAGAGGGACTCGAAAACAGAGGGACTCGAAAACAGGACGAATAACAGATGCTCGCTGTCGGTAATAGTATTATAAGCAACAAGGGACGGACTATTATTCCATCTCCTTGCCGTCTGTAGGAGCTTGAAGATTATTAGTACTATGACCAAGCGAAATCTAGAATAGAATCGCAACCAACGCACTCGTATTCGGCGGGCAAGGATGACATAAGGCTTGGGCTGAGATGACAGAGCCTCTTGCATGTGATTGCGCATACCTGTGGCGTCCTGAGGAGCACACTGTGGCTTGTGGCTTGTGGCTTGTGGCTGGCTGACGGCTTACGACGAGTATTCCCTTCTAGGGTCTTTCCGAGCCGCTAAGCCACGCGCTGTTGGTCCTCAGACAGCGTGTTCTGCAGTGGAGGATTGCAATGTGGCCATTATTCCCAGCTGAACCAGGGGGGGTCCGCCGTGTTTTGAGAATACCTGCCCGTTCGAATCAGAAACGTCCCAACACCTCCCCTTATTCTCTCCATTAATACTTGTTCGTTTCCTCTCCTGAGCAGGCAGCATCTAGCCCTCAGGATTGTCCCTTTTTTCCTTTCTTTGACGACGTCTGCGGCCTCGTCGTCGACGCTGGAGCATTTTGAGTCTTCCAGCTCGTCCGGTCATTAACGAATTGCGCGTGGAGCTCTCCAGTTGTTGCCTGTACTTGTACTCGTAGGCTGTTGGGAGCGAGCTACGCAGCCGGGTCCCCTTTTCAGCCTCCGCGCAGTCCTCTCCACCCGCGATCTTCTTCCAACCCATTCAGCACCCCTGATTTGTTTTATTTTTTCATTCGATTTGGCATTCTGGAAGCTCACGAGTAATTTCAACCATGGCTGCCGACAAGGCTGCTACAGCCTCCGGCGCCGATCTGGGCGATGGGCTCAGGAAGCGTCCGGTGCCTTCATCGCAAGCTTCCCTCTCCCCGCCAGTGGCCCAGCCGGAGGATAACAAGAAGTTGGCCAAGAAGGTATGTATGAATGAGTCTGAAACTATGGATGCATCCAATCGTTGTCGATACGCCAGCTTACAATGGCTGTAGGAGAAGTCCTTCCTCGACGTCTTCGCTGAATGGGAACCCTTCTTTGCCCCACTGATCTTCACGGCCATCGCCTTCTTCACTCGATTGTACAAGATTGGCATCAGCGACATCGTAACTTGGGATGAGGCTCAGTAAGTCTGCTGTTTGCTGTGGCCCATTTGCCGATGCAGTTGCTGACTGGGGCTCTATAGCTTTGGCAAGTTTGGAAGCTACTACATCAAGCATGAATACTATTTCGATGTCCACCCTCCCCTGGGCAAGATGCTCGTTGGCCTCTCTGGAGTCCTTGCCGGTTACAACGGATCCTTCGAATTCAAGTCGGGAGAGAAGTACCCCGAAGAGGTCAACTACACCTTCATGCGAGCCTTCAATGCCTTCTTCGGTATCGTCTGCGTCCCAATGGCATACTACACCGCGAAGGAGCTCAAGTTACGCCGACCCGCTGTCTGGTTTGTCACCCTGATGGTGCTCTGCGAAAACTCATATACCACCATCAGCCGCTTTATTCTCCTTGACTCCATGTTGCTCTGCGGAACTGTTGCCACCACCCTCTGCTGGGCCAAGTTCCACAACCAGCGACACAACAGCTTCGATCCTGAGTGGTTCTTCTGGCTCTTTATGACTGGTGTGAGCATTGGCTGTGTCTGCAGTGTCAAGCTTGTTGGCCTTTTTGTCACTGCTCTCGTTGGCTTGTACACCATTGAGGATCTCTGGAGAAAGTATGGCGATGTGAAGATGCCCATGGTGAGTATTTGGGACCACCCCTGCTACATTGACCCTAGCTAATGATTCTGCCAGCCTACTCTGGCCGCCCACCTCGTCTCCCGTGTTGCCGGACTTATCGTCATCCCCTTCCTTATTTACATGCTTTCCTTTGCCTTGCACTTCGCCATTCTCGACCGGACTGGACCTGGCGATGCCCAAATGAGCTCCTTGTTCCAGGCCAACTTGAAGGGAACCGAGGTTGGAAAGAACAGCCCCTTGGAGATTGCTTTCGGATCTCGCGCTACCATTAAGAACATGGGATATGGCGGTGGCTTGCTTCACTCTCACGTTCAGACTTACCCAGAGGGATCTGGACAGCAGCAGGTCACCTGTTACCACCACAAGGATGCCAACAATGATTGGTTCTTCTATCCTAACCGCTACGAGCCCGAGTACAACGCCGAAGGTGACCTTCGATTCATCGGTGACGGATCGGTTATCCGACTTATTCACGCTCAAACCGGACGCAACCTGCACTCCCATGACATTGATGCCCCCGTCACTAAGTCCCACCGAGAGGTTTCAAGCTATGGCAACCTGACTGTTGGCGATGACAAAGACCACTGGAAGATTGAGGTTATTCGGGATGCCGCATCGCGAGATCGCAGCAAAATTAGGACACTTACTACGGCCTTCCGTCTCAAACATGAGTCCCTTGGTTGCTACCTTCGAGCTGGCAACGTCAATCTTCCTCAGTGGGGTTTCAAGCAGATTGAGGTTGCCTGCACAAAGGACAACAACCCTCGGGACACTTATACTCACTGGAACGTGGAGGCTCACTGGAACGACAAGCGTGAGTTGTTTTCTTTCATCACCCTCGTTGACAAATATCAACAAGACTAACGTACTTGCAGTCCCTCCCAGTGATCCTGCTGTATACAAGTCGCCTTTCTTCCATGACTTCATCCATCTCAACGTTGCGATGATGACGTCTAACAATGCCCTCGTTCCGGATCCTGATAAGCAGGATGACTTGGCCTCCAAGTGGTGGCAATGGCCTATTCTTCACGTTGGCCTTCGCATGTGCGGATGGGACGACAACATCGTCAAGTACTTCCTCCTCGGAAACCCATTCGTCTACTGGGTCAGCACCGCTTCTCTCGGCGCGGTTGGACTGGTCGTTGCATGGTATCTCGTGCGCTGGCAGCGCGGATACAAGGAGCTCAGCAACAAGGAGGTTGACCAGATTCACTACTCTGGCATCTACCCTGTGATCGGCTGGTTCCTCCACTATCTCCCCTTTGTTATTATGGCGCGTGTCACGTACGTGCATCACTACTACCCGGCTCTGTACTTTGCCATCCTCTCGCTGGGTTTCGTGGTAGATTGGGTCTTGAGAAACCGTAACCATGTGCTGCAGGGCGCTGTGTATGGTGCCCTGTACACAGTCATCATCGGCCTGTACATCTTGTTCATCCCCATCTGCTGGGGCATGACTGGATCCAACAAGCAGTACAGCTACATGAAGTGGTTCGATAACTGGAGAATCAGCGACTAAAACAGTCTCTGAATTTCTGTTGTTGAAGCTGGACTGGTGGCGGCAATCTGTCACTCAGACATGGTCACATGGTCACGATGAGCTTAGCCGGCCAGTTGGTGTGGAATGGAGGCTTCCCCTGTTTCTCAACTCGCACTCCTTTCCTTGTAAGAATTTAGGCGTGGGATGTTTACGGAGAATTTCATGAAAAAGTTGGGTTGGGATGGTTGTAAATCATTTATAAAACGAACAAGGGAAAGAAAGCTTTGCGGACGGCATGCCGCATCTAATGCAAAACATGATAACTCTCCTATTAGGAGGCTTCGTATCTGTCGGCCAGACCTTGAGTAGCTGAGCCGCCCATATAATATGCATCTACTATACAACCCACAGTTTGTGCTTCCATGAGTGAGAGAAGGAAGGAAAGAAAGAGAGAAAGAAAAGAAAAAAAGAAACCGGTGATGGAGCCTGTTGGGGTATCATGCTCGTTGGCCCATGCATTCATGTATATACTATAACATTCTCTGTTCCTCAACAGCATGCGCCGCCGGCCTTGCTGGAATCCGCAGCGAGCCTTACTTGCCGGTTCCCGCCAGCACTGGGGCCCTTGACGCCTGATCTCCTGTCGTTTAAATCATACTTGCCAGCCTGGATGTTCTGGTATATCCTCTCGGCGACTCTCATAAAAGCCTTCTCCACGTTCTCGCCGCTCTTGGCGCTCGTCTCGACGTACTCGAGAATGCCATTCCTCTTGGCCCACTCCTCTGCTTCCTCCTTGGTGACTTCCCTCTTGTTGTCGGCCTGCTGTGTCAGGTCGGCCTTGTTGCCCACCAGGATGATGACAATGTCCGGCTCGGCAATCTGCCGCAGGTCGTTCAGCCAGTCAGTGACGTGCTGAAAAGTTCCTTTCCTGGACAGGTCAAAGACCAGGAGAGCGCCGCTGGCGCCGCGGAAGTAAGACCTCGTGACGGACTTGTACGTCTCCTGGCCGGCGGTGTCCCATAAGCTCAGCTTCATGTGCTTCTGGGGAACATTGCTCGTATCGCGCGGCGGTTCGGGAAGACCACTGGAGGAGTCATCGGCGGAGAGGAGAGAGGAGGTGTGCGGCGGGCCGACGGGGACGATGCGCGAGCCAAATTCAACGCCGATGGTGACGTCGTGGTGGGCGGAGAAGCGGCCTTCGCAGAGGCGGATGGTGAGGCTGGATTTGCCGCATCCTGAGTCGCCGATGCAGACGAGCTTGGCGATGTAATCCCACGGCGCCGACGATGAGGATGACATGGGAGAGAGAGAGGCGGCGGGTGGATGATGTTGGAGGAGAGAGAGAGGCGGAGGAGGAGAAGAAGCTTAGGTTTCAAGCTTAGAGGTATTTCGAGCACGTACTTCGTAGTACGAAGTATCTATGTATGTAATACACCTAGAGCTGCAGGTGAGAGGTGTGATGGGGAAACAGCAGCACGTGCGTCGGCGGGTCAGTGAAGGGAAGAAAGCGAACCACAGAAATAACGGCAGTACTTTGTATTTTTCGTAACCAAAGGACAGATTCCAAAAAGGGGAGGCTCGTCACGGGCAAGACCGTGTCCTGATTTCTTGATAGTGTGACCCTCCATCTGCTCACGAGAGACTTACAGAGGGAGGCTGAAGCCTTTACCGAGAGGTACCAGCGTACCACCCTGGGCATGGGAGCTAGGCTCAGCTTGGTAGGGCGCAACTGTTGGAGGGTCGATGGCCGTTATCAGTGACGCAACTGCGATAACCGAATGACGCGACGAGCTCTGCAGCAGAAGTTCAGGCATGAGTGCACGTCCCCAAGGTATGTCGCACAGAACTCTTCTGCAAATGTGCCCCTTTCTTGCGGATGCTTTCGTACGGCATTCATCAGGGTCGTGTTCGAGTCTTGGCCGTAGTACGACGTATTCCGTACCGCTGCAGCCAGTAGATCTGAATGGGCAGCGGAACCCGGGGGCTGGGGTCATGACCGGATGCGGCCCCCTGTCGCTGAAAAAAGTATGGGGCGGCACCCGCTTAGGCGCATTACACTGAATACAGCGCCCCGTTAGTGGACGGTTGCCTGTGGAAGCGTCACCCGTGACGCCTGGGCCTCGCTGGAGGCTGACCGCCAGCCAGGGACGAACCCCCAGGCAATCACTCACTGGATCTCTCCCGCGATGGTCACCAAACCGACTCATCCGCCGAGTGTCGCCTGACCTAATCCGTAACTTTCACGCTCTCTCCGTTTTCACCTCGGAGTCTCTCGATCAACGGGGTCTTCCTCGAGCTCCCTGCATTATCTTTTTTTGACATTTCTTCTTTCGAGGGAGACGGCCTTTGGAGACGCATATTCACCCTTCGTCGTTTGTTCCATTTCCATCTCCCATCTGTTGCCTGATAGTGCGTCCATCGGATCTCCGCACCAACTGCATCATATACCGACACTAGTACATCGAGGTGACCGCGCCGACCTCAGCCTGGGGTGGCGGAAGGTGAAGGGGTAACGATGTTTTCTGAATGTGCGTGCACTGCACTCCCTAGATGCCTCGGGGCTTGCTGTTGATTGTCTACAGATGCATCACGATTTCTAGCACAGTCCCAGTCGAGGCTGAGTACCTTCGGACAAGCGGACAACGATAATCCATCGCAACAACCGGACTGGTCATCGCGCCCAACACGACCGTACCGAGAAGCTGGGAGAGGAGCCGGGCCCCAACGATCATTTCTTTCTAGGGGATACGGAGGGAACCCGTACCAACAAAACGGCGGAGGCTCGAGGTTCGGGCAGCTCGCCTTCGCATCCCGTATCGCGGCCGCCCAAGATGCCCCGCTATTCCACAGCACGCTGGACGAGTTCCGGGAGGAAGACGACGAGGAGGAACGCGATCGGGAGGCAGCAGACCTCTTCGCGCTGCAGAGATCGCGACGGGTAGCAGCCGCCAGCAAGCTTGCCGAGAGCGTCGAGTCCGATGCCAACAGTCGAGGGTCTCTTGGCGAGAGCTCAGGGCACTTCGACGGCCCATATAGGGATAGGGGTTTTGGAAGGGGCATCAAGAGCAGCTGGACCGGTACTAAGAGCACGCATCAAACCCACGTCGCAAACGATACCCTATTGGAAGAGTCAGAGGAAGTCGATCGTGATGGAGGGGATGGGGCCAGTGAGCGCGGCCACGACCACAAGGGGAAGATGGTCGATGTTGGTTTGGATTCCCAGGAAGATGGCGATGATGATCCGCCGGATTCTCTATTAGGGGATACGACTGATACCAGCCCGCCTGCGTTTCAACGATTTCAGGATCAGTCGGAACGAACGCCATTCATCATGAAAAGATCATCGATGACCGATACGGATATGAGTGGTGTGCGGCAGGCAGAGTCCCCAGAAATCGAGACCACGCCAACAGGGAACTTCTTTATCGAGGGCGAAATCTTCCGGCACGACCCGTTCTTTGCTTGGATATTCTTAATTAGCCTTGTCGGAATGATGTCGACATTTGTCTTGGTATGGCTAAACACAGCACCACGGAAGAGTCCCGTGGGTGACACAATCTATACGACCTTGCAAAAGTCGTTTCACATGTTGGCAATTGATACTGTGGTGGCCGTGATAGTATCTTTTGTCTGGCTGGCAGCGCTGCGGTCGTTCGTCCGGCGACTAGTCACCGTCATCTTGATTACTGTGCCGGTCATCATGTTTTCATTTTCCATCTACTCGTTTGCATCCTCCTTCAAAGGGCGAACCCATGGATCGAGCTTCCAAGATACCGTGATGCGATGGACGGCGCTTATCCCTGCTGCCTCCTGCGCTCTGTGGCTGTGGCTCGTTGTAAAGAGCCGCAGGGCGATTCAGCAGGCGATTGAGATTCTACAGTTCTCCTCCAAGATCTTGGCGCAGAACCCGGGTCTGCTTCTTGTAGGGTTCGGCTGTCTTGCCTTGATCGTTGCGTGGACGTGGATCTGGCTGGCTATGTTTACGCGTGTTTTTATGGGAGGTTATTTCTCCAAGTCCCTGGTGAGATTTGTGATCCGCTTCTCCAGCTGGTGGCTCGGCGCGGCGTTCGTATTCATGTACATGTGGACGCTCTCGGTGATCAACGCCGTTCACCGAGCAACTACGGCGGCGACCGTATCGCAGTGGTACTTTCACCGCAACGCTGGGCCGGCTACGCCATCAAAGGAGATTGTTTCGGCTGCTCTGGGGCATGGTATGACTACAATTTTCGGTAGCATATGCCAGTCGACGTTGTTGTCTCTGCTGGTTAGAGCTCCTCTGCTCTTCTTGCCCAGGAGGCTAGGAGGGGTGATAACAAACGTCGCCTCATTTTGGATACCAACTCCGATCGTGGCACTGACAAACCCCCTGACTATTACCTTTTCAGCAATCCATTCTCAGGGGCTAGCAACGTCGGCAAGGGGTCTTGATCAGATGGAATTTGTGTCCCCAGCAATTCCCACTACTACACTTACACCGAGGGCATTGCGCCTGCGTGGCCAAGCAAATGGATTGCTCCCGTACCGACTGGCTAAGTTGCTCTTGGTGGCCACGCGATTCATCATGGCGACGGGCCTAGGTTTTGCGGGCTGGGTTATTACAGCAAAGCAGCTGCAGATTCAACTTCCCGATGGCGTGGGAGTGCGAGGATCGGCATACGCATACGTGGTTGGCATAATGGCGAGTTTCATCGGGTATTCGGTCATGGGCGCAATGGAGGGCATTCTTAGCGGTATTGTCGATGCGGTCTTGATTTGCTACGGGAGTGAGCGGCGCATGGAAAGAGGCCACGGGCGGTTCTGCCTGGAGGCAGCATACCTGTTTGGCGAGCGACGAGGGGGCGGAGAGGATCATGGCTACGCCTAAGCCACCTCGACTGTTTCCTCTTAACGGCTGATGCTTTATTTTGTTTGGTATGGTTGAACGGGACGATAGATTGGTAGAGATGATTGGATTGGGACTTAAAAAGTCAAGCAGTGGAGTGTATTCCCTGCAAGATGGAGTACTCGGGTAGCGATGACGTTTTGTTCTTTTCTACGATGCTATATTATCACGATGGATCCGCATCATCAGAGTAACAAGTATTTTTTCGAACAATTCTTTCTTTCTTTCTTGACAGTCTAGTCTGAGTATGGGGGAATCTGATGGAAATTGTCTACTCAACTCTTGTACTCCCTATCAACGAGATGTCTGTTGTTGTATGACCCTCTAAGCGGGGGAGACCCTCATAGTCTCTTCAGTACCCAGCACTTTCCAATAACGGTTAGACACTTTGGCCGAGTGGTTAAGGCGATGCCCTGCTATCCAACGGATACCTTAGGCATTGTGTTCGCACGCGCAGGTTCGAATCCTGCAGGTGTCGTTCTCTTTTTGGACTGCTTAACAGGCTTATTTTTTGCTTACCTTGGTTAGAGAATGGCGGGGTTATAATGTCAAGATGATTTAAGGTTTAGCATCCAATAGACACTTTGGCCGAGTGGTTAAGGCGATGCCCTGCTATCCAACAGATAACTTAGGCATTGTGTTCGCACGCGCAGGTTCGAATCCTGCAGGTGTCGTTTATCTTTTGCATTTTTGATCCTTTTATATCTTTTCTGGGGTATCCTTTGTGCTGCTGCTATTTTGCACATGTTGGTATGTTGTAGTATTAGTGGCGTGTGTTGTAAAGGTTATAGAAATCACTGCTGAAGCTACGACCAACGAGTGTGGCGATGACACGCAGTCGATGTGGCAGTGCAGAGTCTCTTGAAGGCCGCCTGGAAGATTCCACATTATAGAATTTGACCGGGAGCGGGTGGTTGAAGAGTTCCGTCTCCGATTATGATTACACTGCCTGTGCTGTGCTCAGGTGACCATACGAGTAGTGGTATGTCCTCAGACGAAGTACTGCTTGGTTAGAGCATCCAAGTCAAGAATAGTCGACAAGACAACGCTAAACAGCCAAATCAGATATACTCCCAAGGTTATCTGTAGTATTCACACACAATACTATCGGACTTACACCACTAGAATAGTGCCATCTCCGGCAGAAGATGGGTTACGTGTTGGGGCTGCGCCTCACATTAATGACTGTTCCTTTGGTACCTGTGATGATGCATAATAGATCCCACTAGACCCCTGTGGGCGGCCGCCGTGGGGGAACCCGAAGGCGGGAGAGGTACGGAGTCCGAAGTATATATTGATGGCAGCAGTGGTTTTATGCCACAATAGGGCCCTCACCTTGGCATCTCTAATTCTTCCATCTATTTCCTATTACCTATCTAGCACTCCCCAACTAATCAATAGTCTACCAGCCAACGTCAGTGGGGGGTTGTCATCTCACTATTATTCCCCCGCTTTCACCTCATCTCTCTCCCAGCCTTTCCCTCTCCCTCTTCTCACCTCCATCCCATCAAACCCACAATAGTCCCTCCAAACATGGCCGACTACGCTCCTCCCACAGGCCCGCCGCCTCCCAAGGCCCCCGAAGTCCCAGCTGGATGGGCAGTGCGGTGGAACGACCAGTACAAAGAATGGTAAACAAGCAACTGATCGGCATCGCATCTGCTTGGCGCCTTGGCTTACATATCTCTCGTCCGATAGGTTCTATGTGAATATCCACACAAAACAGTCGCAATGGAACAAACCTACTGCTCCCGCATTCCCGCCTGATGAGGCGCCTCCCCCCGACGCGCCACCGAGTTACGACCCTGGCCACAATGCACCTGCTGTCAGCGACTCCAAGAAGAACCCCTACGAGGACCACAGCGCTTCAAATACCGGCGGTCACGGCGCGCCGTCGAAGCACTATCAAGAAGATGAAGATGCCAAGCTGGCCGCCAAGCTGCAAGCCGAAGAAGAGGCCAGGGCGCGCCACGCTGCCGGCGGTTCCAACCCCCCTGGATATGCCCATGACGACGCCAGCCGGCAGCAACAGCCGACACAGGAGAAGAGCAGAGGTTTGTTTGGCAAACTGCTAGGCAAAGCCAAGCAATCATCTGCTGCTGGTGGCAGTGGCTTCCAAGGCGCACCCGGTGGCAGCGGCTATGGAGGCTACGGACAGCCGCAACAGCCAGGATATGGCCAGCCACAAGCCAACTACGGCGCACCCGGTGCGTACGGCGGAGGATACAATCCCGGATACGGTGCTCCTCAGCAGGGATACGGCGCTCCCGGATATGGGGCGCCTCAGCCAGGATATGGTCAGCCCGCCGGCTATGGTGGCGGTTACGGCGGTGGTTACAATGGTGGCTACGGTGGTGGCTACGGCGGCGGCTATGCCCAGCAACAAGCTCCTCCTAAAAAGAGTGGTATGGGTGGTATGGGTGGCGCGGCGCTGGGTTTGGCAGCAGGAGGTGCCCTTGGTCTCGGTGCCGGTGTTGTTGGTGGTATGATGATTGAGAATGCCATTGACCACGCTGAGCAGAATGCATACATGGATGGTTACCGTGAGTAGACCCCTCTCCCCTCTTCCTGGAAGTGATGGAAGTGATGGTTTTTACTAACGAGGAAAACAGAGGATGGGCAGATGAATGACTTTGGCGGAGGTGATGATGGCAACTTCGACTTTTAAGATGATACACATGGTTTTGCTGTTTCAATAGCCATGGCGCAGGATGCTTTATGATACAACTTGGCTTTGCTTGGACTGGTTTGGGAACACGGCGTCCCAGAGCATACACATATATACAAATTTGACGGTGTAATGAACAAAACCACTTTGAGGGACAGAATTCGCTCGTCATGCTTTCTTATACACACGTCCCTAGTCTATCCTTTTAACAGCCAATTGGTTCGATAAACCAACTCCATTGCCCTGGTCATAACAGCATATAGCTTCCATCCCTCATGCTCGTTACACAGCTCATCCCACTTTTTCACATGTGTTAATCATGGCCTCACCTCTGTACACCCTGGTTCTTGTTCTTGCTACCACCGTTGTTGTTGTTGTTGTTGTTGTTGTTGTTGTTGTTGTTGTTGCTACTGCCACCCTCCTTCTTGCTTGAGCCAGCGAGATAAGCCGCCATGTCGAAGTTGTTGAGCGGGCTCTGGCCGCTCTGTGCACTAGCCAGCATGGAGTTCATAGGGTTGGACTTTTGGTGCTCTTCAAACTCGGCGCGGAGCTCGGGGTCCACTGCTGCGTTATTAGTTACTGAAGTAGAAAACCCTCGTTGTGGGAGATAAGGGGTAGGGGAGCGGGTGGGCGCACTGTTGTTCATGAGGTAGGGCATGCCGAAGACGATACCCATGGTGACGAGACCCATAAGAATCATGGGGCTCTTCAAAATACTCAAGACAGAGACTAGAATTCCCAAGCGTTAGCATCCCTCGTGTGGTAACTAGGAGGCCGAGGAAGAACTCACACGCTGGCCTCTCCAGGAAGAAAATCTTGCCCCCCAACGCCCTCACTTCGACGCCCTTGCCCGTGCTTCCCTCCTTGATGGCCAGCGCCTCGCCTCTATTCCCCCACTCGTTGCCGCGGTACGTCTCCCACGCCTCAATGCTGCCGTCGGCGGCGATGTCCACGCGCAGCGGCTGGAACCCATCGGTCGGGCAGTGCACATCCACGAGGTACGAGTCGGGCGTGACGTTGCGGAAGACGAAAGTGTTGACGGCGGAGAGCGGCGCGGAGTGGTGTTTGTGCAGCGAGGAGAGCGTGGCGTGGGTGCTGGACGGGAGGGTGAAGGGATTGGGTTTGGCGGGGAGGTGCAGCGTGAAGTCGAAGGCGAGGGTGAGGGCGGCGAGGCCCAGGAGGGCGGGCGGTATTGTGAGGCGCATTGCAGTGGTTTGTGAGGTTGAGAGGGGAGTGATATATATGGCTGTGGAGAGGTGGTGCTGGAGATGGTGACGTTGAAGGTCTCACGCCTTTGGAGTCGGTGGTTAAAGCGCCGGGGTCCGAGGGTGGGCTGCCATTGGTCAGTTATTAGACATTGAACGGTCGACGGAATCACGAAATCTTTCTGATTTTGAGAAACAATTGGCATTCTTGACTTTATTTATTGATTACCGACGTTTTATGATGGATTGATTTACTTGTTGAGGAGGTATATTGGCTGTTTCGCGAGTGCAACAGAGAAGAACAACTGTATGTAGACAGATTGTTTTATATCTACTCCGTATTCTACACTACATCTACATCTATTCCCCTCTAGATCTACACCCAACACTCTCTACGAAGGAGTCCGAGACTCTGGTCCCTAAACAGGGCTCCTCACCCCCCTGCATTTTCACCATATGTTTTAAAGACTACCCAACTATTGGCCCATTCCGTCACGAATGCGCAAAAAGTCGAGATACCTCTTCTTCGTCCAGAGACGCGCGCGCTTGCCCCAGATAGCCATCGGCAGAGAGAGCATCAGAATGACAAACCCCAAAATGCCAAGCTCGATAAACGTGTCCATGACACCAGTGTCGAGCCAGTAGCTGGCTACAAAGGTGAAGATCATGGCAAGTGTGTTGTTGATGACTGCGACACCCACCATGCCTTCAAGCACCATGTCTGGGTAGCAATCGGCAAGGTAGGTGAGGCTCAGATCACCAGCGCAGCCAAAACCAAACCCAATGAAGCCCAGGCCGAGATACGGCACGGGAGCACTCCAACCCCTGGCAGATCCGACCCCAAAGAGCCACATGCCTGTGGGGAAGACGAGGACGCAAAGAAACATGAGGTAAAGACGGAACTCGGCCTCTTGAATGCCCCTGTTCCGCCGACTCGCCCACGCGACAAACAAATCGCTGAGATAGCCGCCGTAGAAACAACCAATGACGCTGCCAACGATGCAGGGAATGTTCATGTTGCTAACGGCCGTATCACTGTAGAACCACGGGTCTCCTGTCCAGTAATCCTCCTCGACGGTGATGTAGAAGGACAACGCGACGTTTTGCATACCCCACTGCAGGCCGGCGAACCAGACAGCGGGAAAGGTAAAGATGCGCAGAGTATGCCACAGGCGGCGGACGTACTGCTTGGCACCTACGCCGCGCAAGTTAGGAGCGAGCGTGATGACGGCAATGCGCTCCCAATACGTCTTAGGCCGTGTGTAGGAGATGGAGAAGCGGTTTCGATCTATGCCGGGGTTGTGATCCGCGGCCTCCTCGTCGCTTGTTCCCACGTTCCCCGTAACATCAGTAACCACCTCGGGGAGGTTGGTTTTTTCATCGCCGAGTGGGAAAGGCGCAGCAGTATTTTCATTTTCAGAGTTGCGACTCTGGTATCGCTCACGCGGGAACGATGTCTCCTCGAGGCCGAAAAAGAAGAGGATGAAATTGAGCATGGACATAATGGCGCCCATATATCCGATCCAGCGCCATCCGAGGACACTATCAGCAATGTAGCCACCAATCTGCGGCCCAAGGTAGGTTCCCACGCAGGTTGCTAACGTATACAGGCCCATGGAGGTACCGTTCTGGTGCTCGAACCAGATGTCGAGCAACGAGAGCTGCACCACAGCCTCGGCAACGCTCTCGGAGGCGCCGACAAAGAGCTGCGACCAAATTGCGTCGGCAGAATTGCCCAGCCTACCGAACCAGATGTTTCCAATCAGGCCCAACAACGTGCTGATTAGGTACAAAACACGACGGCCATAGAGATGCACGGCAGGCGAGCTGAGCAGGGTCCAGAAACCAATGGCAAGGAAGAGGATGCCAGCGCCAGTATTGAAGACACTGTAGTCAATTCCGTACTCTTCCTCGACGCCTGTGCTCGCGGAACCAGCCACATTCGACGTGGCTGCCGTCAAGGCGACGATGAAGCAAACAAGGCCCGTATGCCATGACTTGCGCAGCAGGCTCCAGTTCAGGGGATCATTGGGCGACTGGGTTGGCTGAGGGACCAGAACAATGCCGTCATGGCGCTTTTGGAGCAAGCCATTGCTCGACGTATGGCTAGTTGTACTGGCCGATTCGTCGATGAAGAGGCATCGCGTGCCTGGGAGCGCCTCGTCGATATCGATCGCAGCGGGGGGAGACTGAATAGCCATCCGCAACGACAACGAGCCCCGCCGCAGGCACGGTTGTGAAGGGTTATGGGTATTTGTCGCGTGAGCGAAGGGATTGGCGATTGTGGCTCACGAGAGCCTCATGCAGATGCGCGTAGACGAGTTGGATGCAAGAGGGAGAGGAGAGGAGAGGAGAGGAGAGGAAGAGGAAGAGTAGGTACAGGTAGTATTAGTAGTGGTGGTGGTACCTGTTGATAAAGAGGTCGTGTGCGCTATCAATTTTACTGCCAGGCACTAAAATTTCTGCGGCCGCTGATCGGTCGGTCGGAGTACTCCGTACCAAACGGAGACTTTGCCGTGTCGGGCGTCAAATATTGACCAGGTTCATGATCCCGGCACTCCACCAATAAGGCCGCAATGCACACATCGGGAAGTCAATGCCGTTTGATGGTCGACGCCACTGATACGAAGTACTGCCGAGGATCTTCACCGAGTCAGCCTTCATTCGCTAGCCTCCCTGTCTTTAAGACATTGGCCATTGCTTTTGATTTCTGCTGCCTTGAATTACAGTGGATTAGGGATACATGGCGTGGAATGACCGGGTAGGGCATCTGTACTAGGTAGTAATAGTATTATACTCCGTACCGTTTTCGATACTATGTACGGAGTACCTATACGCAATAGTATCCTTGAAGTTTTGTTGCGGGTACGGAGCACTCCATGCGGGTATTCCCATAAATCTTCCGGACCCCCGGCTGTTCTGACGTAGCTCTCCGTGCGAAACGGCAACCGCATCGAACACGTTTTGCCGGCCAATTGTGAGGAGGAAAAGCTCCATACCCCGGTATATGTAAAGGAATTCCCTTTACGGAGTACCCGCACCTACATAAACATCAGCCTTATATCTGGCATTGCAGGACAATTCGACTATGCAGCTGAGAACCGTGTTATGTGACTGCTCACTCCCGTCGCAAAGACCACGTCATAAGCCATCAGAAGGAACAAGAAAAATCCAAGCTGTTCGAGAACTTGGGAGATGTATGGTTGACTGGTGCGTGATGTATTCCCCAGCGCATTATATAAGTCGGTGCTTATATACGTCCTAAAGCCTGTTTGGTAACTAGGGGCTCGGCAAGAATTACTTTATGCTTCATCTTTTCTTTCTCGTCACTCTGCGCGCGAAATCCTGTCATTGAGACACGCAAACCCTCACATGAAGCAGCAAAGACGTCACAGCTCATGGCAAAGTTTGGCAAAAAAGCAGGGTCCAAGGCATGGCAGATTTTGTGTTTTAATATCCTCGATCTCGATCCCGCAGAACAATTAAACATGTCAACTTTTGCCCATGCCTGACGTACAATATCATCATCACTTCTTCACAAAGCCTATATATTATATCGCATACAACCTGAAGTCTTGGTGAGCAGTCACGCCAACTTGACATAAATTATGCGGCTCTACAAATTGATGGCTAGCTTTATCACAAGTGTTAATCAATACATTGTTGAGAGAAGCCTTTGGAAAGGACAAGGGCCTCCATCGGCAATTGGTACAGTCATCCGAACGTTTCTGACGACCGACGAGAGCGATGAAATATATCAGCAATTCCAAAGGAAATGCCTCCCAAACCGCCAGGTTTTGTGGAGCGGTATGCTGCGTGAAACCGCTCAGCGTTGGGCTGACAAACATAGCATGCAGACGCTCACTACAGCCATGGGTCCTCTGATGGATACAAATCATCCGCGATGCCCCCGTTATAAGAAGTCGCCTAATGGATGGTCCAGGTATGTTCATGGAGCATCAGCTGTGTTTGCCTGGTACATTTCCGGAGGTGAATTGGTGACTGTTCTGTCACAGCCTCCACCTCAGCGATTCAACCCCTCAGGCCAGACTTATTATCAAACACTCGAGGAACCCATCGTCATGGGGAAGATGGGCAACAGACCCGTGCGGCAAATTGTCGTGGTCCACCCAACTATAACGGAAGCATCGAATTATACGTACCAGATGTGGCCAATAGACCAGATGCCCTTATGGAATCTCGCTTTCAGGGCGCTAACTATCAGTGTCCACTGGCGAAGTATAAAGGCGAGCCCACGGAAACAGCAAGTGAAGCTTCCAGAGGTATGTATTAATGCTAACAGAGCATACCTATGGTACTGAAACTAACTGACCTACAATAGGCAAAAACGCCTTCCCAGGGCACATTAAAAGCACAAATAATTTCCACTTGTAGCGTAAACGCACCGGTGAAGGTAATTCAGCAAACAGGAGAGGGAAATGGTGGGGGGAACAAGGCTCCTAAGAAGAAGAAGAAGAAGAAGAAGTCGAAGAAGACCAAAAAGCTCGATAAAGAGCCGGAGGAAGTCAAAGAAGTAGGCGGTGAGCAACAAATGTAAAGGAACCATACGAACTCAAAAAATCAGTAAAAGCGAAAGGGAGAAGATATATGAAGGTTTTAACTGTAAAGCCGTTATCGAAGAAGGTCAAATCACCCGGAATAGTACAGGTACATGGGTCCCAGACGACATGATCGAGAATGAAGCGGAAACAGCTTGAGGGAAGAGATCCACACTTCGCGCGACAAGTCTACCATTTCACATCAGCGGTAGACGGTGTACTGGACCATGTGTGTAATCTGGACACACCGGGCGTTGCAGCCATACAAAGTCGGGTGATAGTCATGAACAACTCGGACAGCCCAATGAGATTAACAAGGAACAAAAAGATCGGATACCTGGACGATTGTGACGGAGATGGATCCCTTGCTATCTCATGGGACAAAGCTACAGCACTGGTGTTCCAATGAGACATCTTAATTTGCAGATATTTAGATATGAATCGCCAGATATGGATAGGGATTCCTGCTGGGGAATGAAGGTAAAAGTGATATTCTTGTGTCGGATTATTGTTCTACATATTGGCTATATTGGATATGTTAGCGGCTGCTTTAATATAACTTTTGACATTAGCAGATAACTTCATGTTTTCTTCCTTTTAGAACTCTAAAACTTATACTTGGGCCACCCCCTTCTAGATAACGACGAGGCACTAGCAACTCAACGGCAGGGGACCTTATCACTCTTTCATCTTAAACATACGATTCCAGAAGCCCTTTTTGTTCATCGCCAAACGCCAGACCTTTCACATTACGTTAGCTGGGCCCGAAGCTATGCGATTGTATGTAACGGGCATAATCAGGGAGACTTTGAGTCTCAGAACTGGCCATAGAGCCACCGTATCACTCTGATTTCTACAGATCTCTCTGACTTCTACGGATCACACTGATTGCTAGGGAACTCTGTGATTGTTGGGGATAGCTTTTTATAGCTGATGTCTACAGCAATATACTACCAGCAAAAGCTCGAAATCACACTACCTGAGGGCTTGATCTCGCGCATCAGCATTCTAACCCCTATTCACTTCAGCCTACGGTCGAAATGCCCCTACAGATACGTGATAACTACAGGAGTCACACAAGAAAGCTGAATAGTGAGTACAAAGTTAAACAAGAAACCCACAGAACTGCTTGAAAGACGTGCAACTATACACTCGGGAGTGGCGCGGCTTAGTCTGCGGGCCGGCCGGCCCGTGGACAAGTTAGGTAGTCTTTCAAGTTTCTGGTATTCAGAACAGTTATCCCGTCTACACAGGGCACGTCATTACTATCATCCAAGTACACACTAGTACTAATGCAGGAACAAAAAACATAACTTACATACAGCTAATGAACAGGCCCGAGATTTTTTTAGGCCTATTATTTACTTGTTTTCGGTTACCAAATCAGCCCATTGATGAAGAGTTTAGGGGAATATTTTGAAGAATCCAAGTTCAGAGAGTTTCCCGCATTGAGGAGAAGAGATGTGCTGTTCAAGGTGATGTGTGCGCCACTCAATCAGTGCGAGCTTAGAGGCGGTATATCATATCCAGCCGATCAAGGTCAGTGCCAATTTACTTGATCTATTCGTCGTCAGCACAACTTTCGCTCGCTTGAGGCGGAAATACAGTTAGGGTATGTCCAGTTCCTTTCTAGTCTCCCTATCTTTGTATGTGATTGCCTAGAATATCAAGCTTGCTTAATTGGAGGGAATTGGAGTCATTGATTATACAAGAACACTGCAGGACAACGATATCGAGCCATACACACTCACTAGTACCAGAGTCAGCCATAAAAGAACCTTAGAATAGCATATGAAATGGAGAGTACTTGGAGTTCTTTTTGTCAAAGAGACTTTTGCAACAGGAAATGTCTATCCATTCACCAACACACTTGCCCTGGACAGGGAGCTATCACTTATGAAAGTAAGGGGCTATCTACAAGTTAATTTTATTTCTAAAATAGTTTCGCCAACAGACATTAACTTCCATGTTTAGTCACGGATCACCCCAACACTATCGTGTGATAAGAGCCTATTGCAGAGTCTATTTAGCACACAACACCGCCACACATGACATTGCACCAACTTGGGCACGGTATCCATCCACAACAGTCTTTCTGACAATTCAACGCGCTCACCGTCACAGTCGGCTGGCAGGAATAAGGCAGTTCCGGTGTCGGGCTTACAGGGATACCCTTTGTCGGGGTGGGTGTAATGCTGTCTGGTGGTGCCGTGTACGTTAAACTCGATGGCAGGTTCCAACACTCCGTCATTTCCAGGGGAAACGCAATAGGAATCGGAGACGGAATGCTGCCCAGTGTAGCCCCAGGTGGAGGGACGACCAGCGGTGCTCCTTGTGGTATAGCCAAGGGCGTCGGGAAGCTCGCCCCTCTAGGTACTTGAATGGGCTGCGGTAGCGGGACTTGGCCAGGATAGGTCGTCGCAGGAACCGATATAGGGCTGTTGGGATAATATCCCATGTGCAACACTATAGTTGAAGGCGCTGTTCCGGCGGGGATGTTGAACGAAGGGAAAACGATTGGGCTGCTGGTTCTGAAACCAGCAGGGAAAGTTATAGTGTTTGAGAGCGGGCTTCCTGCAGAGTACGTTATGCCGTCCAAGATGAATGCTGTGGATGGCACCATCCCTGCTGGTATTGTGACTGTCGCTGGAAGAGGTTGGTTAGGGTTAATCGTAATGGGCGGAAAGATAATGTTTGGGATAGGAGATCCTTTCGGGATGGTGATTGGATAAGGGAGTGGCTTTCCTGCAGGGAATGTCGCTTCTGGGACCATGATGGGACATGATGGGTTATATCCTTGAGAAAGCGGTAATGGAGCTGGCAGAGGAACGTCGGCTTGGATGACGATGGGATTGGAGACCGTACCGCCATATCCGCAGCATGTCCCCGTGATCTTCTGCAAGACGCCACATTCTTCACTGCAAAAACTAGGACCCGGAGGTTTATTGTTTCGACCAGAAGGTGGGAGATTCGCAATGGCAGTAGCGCAGGCAGATGTTAGAGTGAACGTGGCTGCTGGAAGAAGGGTCGTACAGCCAGGTATAGGAATGATTCCTATGTCGTTGGGAGAACCTCCAACACTTGTGCCGTTCGCCCCAGTGGTAGTCCCGCTTCCAAGGTCAATCGCCCAATCTACTATCCCGCCGAAATTGCGAGCCTGGTACTGGGATATACGAGAGTTCTTGGTATTCTCGTTCATATATGCTACCCAAGTACCGTCGTAGACAACAATGTCGGAGTCGCTGACGGCGTCATCGTGGTACGACTTGCCTCCTTGACTGATCATGTAAGCAATCTCAGCATCTGCGATATATCCGGCCTGCTGAGTGCATATTCCCTTCGCTGCTGACGAGTCTGGTCCTTTGAAGAGACACGACGGGCCAGTACAACTGGCATCAGTCATACCAAATGATCGGCCATACGAGGAAACGCCGACCATGATCTTAGAGGCTGGGACACCGGCTTTGGTAACCATCGCCAGGGCATAGTTTGTTTCTGTAAGGTTCACACTATAGTAACTTTGTTAGAAATTGCCATGAGAGACATGGGGAAAACTCACTGGGATCGAAGACAGTTGCCGTTAACACATCCAGGATTCGAGAAGGTCCTGCCATAATCCCACTGACCATGGAGATCATAGGTCATGTAAACTATGTAATCCAGGATTGGTTCCATCTCTTTGATCGGAAATCCTTTGAGATACCAATAGGAAGCCGGAGCAGCCATAGATACCGTCTTCTCCGGCGGCATCATTGAGCGGATTGTCTTGAGGAAGGCGAGGTAATTGGGGCCATCAGTTGGGCTTCCTGCAGGGATCCCTGGAATGTCAGGAGCGCTAGGATACTCCCAATCAAAGTCAACACCATCAAGGTTATACTTGTTAAGAGTGGCAATCACACTATTCGCGAACGATAGCCTATTAGCTGCCGTAACACCGTTTCTGAAGATGGGAAATGAAGCCTACGAATGTCAATGCATGGTTCGATATGAATGAGAATGGGTAGATAGTGGGTAAAGAGTACATACCTGGTCTGTTGAGAATGACCAGCCACCAAATGAGAGAATCCGTTTGAAGCCAGACATGCTAACGAACTTATTGAACTGATCCTGGACAGAAGATAGGTCCACTTGGAAATCACTGGTAATTCCCCCAAACGCAAAATGGATGTGCGTGTAGCCTGATGGAATTTGGCTCACGTCCATTGTCAAGCAACTGCGGCCGATGTTCCAGGCTTCAAAATAACCAATTCTGAGGAAGCTAGATGGCGGCTGGGCATTATTCGTAACGTCTGTTCCGCAATTAGAAATGCAACCAGCCGTTCCGGGAGCGCTTGTCCCAGGTGCTCCGGTTGCTGATTTTGAGACGGTGCAGAATTCAGGGGTGATACCGCACTGACCCCAGATGTTACACTAGAAGACGTCCAAGTCAGTGATGACTCGAGTTCCACAAAGGACTGATGACGTACGCATGAGTTCAAAGGACACGGGTTCAGAGTCGAAAGTTGCGACCAGTCGTTTGGCTTAGCGGTACCCGGTAGTTGGGGTCCACAGATGGCATTTGATATCGGTGCTGGCATTGGAGGTGTCCCTGAACAAGTCAGCTTAATGGATGATTGAGCCACTTTAACATCTACATACCTGAGCTCAGACAGATAGTTTGACCGACTTGGACGTTGCCACAACCCTGCCAGCCCCATGTCTGTTTATTGTTGGCTTCGATTGTGCCTGCAGTAATTGAGTTTTTGGACGCTATAACGCCACAGGCATCACTCGGCTGGACTGTATAAGTAGCGCAAGAACCATCTGAGTTAGGTTTGGGAGAAAAGTCTGGAAGTTCTCCAGATGAGCAACAGACATATTGGCCCGCTGTAAGTGCTGAGCAAAGACTCGGATTTGGATTAAAGGTAGTCAACTGAGCTCCCGTAATCTGGCACTTAGAAGCCAGAGAGCCGCATGAGTCTCCCGAAACCACTTGAATGAAGGAGCATGTCGCCCGGGAGAAGATGCCTCTCGACGCCCCCGCCCTTGTTGCCAATGTGTGGTTTGCGCTCGGCCTCTCCGAGATCGTGACCTTGGCAAAGGTTGAGTGATCCGATCCGGCAACGCACGTTGCGTTGGCCCAGCTTTGCATCGCAGCCTGAACCAAGACAAAGTCTTTACTGGTGGAAACCACCATGCCTAGAGTATGACCACTGTCGCGACCTTGACCACACAGCTGGATGGCTAGACCGTCACCAACTTTTTCTGCTCGAACTTGAGTGAACAGGAGCTTTGTAAGCGATTCAACAGTCCTGTCCCCCACGATCTCGCTGCCACCGTAAAGACCGAGGAGGATGCCATCTCCGAGTACGAACAAAACGGACGAGCTCCGTGTTGTGGATGGTCTCCACTGGCGACGCAATGTGCTGGCTGTTCCAAGTATGGATGATTGTCTCTGGTTGTTTGGTGTGCCCCAAGTCACTATCTCTACCTCAGCAGAAGTAGAATTCAACGGATCACGTAGTGTCTCTTCTCTCCTCCGGTCAGATGGCGCATCGTTGCTGTATGACGTACAGGCACGGATGGCGGTATGGCCTAGATACACCCGAGGAGTGAAGATGTTGAAGTCGAAAACAACTGTATGGTTGCATTGACTTAATTTGCTAACATCGTGGTACGTCGTCCAGTTTCTGGAGTCTGGTCCAACTATATTGCAGGAGGCGGGACATCGGTGGAGTTGTGAGTAGAAGGTGCTGGAGTCGGCGGCAGCAATGCTACTTTGAGTAGCGAATATGGCCAAGGTCAAGGCACAGGCCCAACTAAGGAGTGTCATTGTAAGAAGCTTCCACGTCCTAAGGTCATATGATCTTATCGAAACAACATCTTATATTTGCCAAAGGTACTCATAGGTGATCTATATAAGGGACGGGTAGTTTATGCTGTCCCAAGATTTGCGGCAAAGGTAGAATCCATTACGTGTATCTGCCGAAGAGACAAGGCCCAGTTACCACATATTTGGTAAATATGCTACTGCCGGACAATATGAAAGCGGCTACTACTTGGGGGCCTCAAAGTCGGCCATTTCCGTGGGTGACCCCCACGACCCACGGGATTGGTTTAGTAACACATATAATTCACATAGAAAGAAAAGTAACTCCATTATTGGCAGGAATCTACTTTAGTTGCTAATAAAAATAACAGGGTAGTGATGTTCTTTTTGTTTCTATGTACATCAACGGACTTTTTGGATGGCCCACCGCCCACAAGAGATGGCCGACTTTGAGGCCCCCAGTTAGCTCTTGCGTCCCGATCCATCCACTATTTTCTTACCAGCGATGGTTCCATACAGAGAGCACAGCCCCTGTACTAAGCTAGCTTTCGAGTCTCCATCTAGCTACTTTCTCACTCTAGCCTTTCTGCAACCAGGGAACCGAGGTGCTAGAGCAGTGAGATCATAACTTGAAATAGCTTGCTTCACAACCAACTCCTTCTTGCAATCCAGCTAATTAAAAAGAGCGCATATAACTATAATAGTGCTAAATAAAACTTTTATACGCCATAAAACTCTATAAGGTTACTTTACTTTAAACCCTATCATTTAATACGGCAGGGCTCCATATATTAACCTAAAGAATAAGGCTATTTGCAGAGATGATCCATGCGCCACCCGCAAAAATCTCTAGCAGCAGCAACAGAGATAAAACATAACAGTCATAGCAACCACAACAGTCACATAGTGAGCGAGGGAAACGGCAATGGTAAAGGCGACTGACCCCAGCACCCAGCAAGCCCCTTCACAATTCAAGATAGATAGCTCTGCTAGCTTACAGCGCACGCTACAGGCTCTAGATCGTCATCTCAGCGTTCTAGGGCTCGCGGGGGTTTGCGGGTCGCCAACAAATTACAGCCATAAAGCCGTGTCTCAGCTACGGCTTTGGCCAGGATGAAAGAAAGACTTAATAAAATTTTGCCGGCCATACAGCCGGAGAAAATAGTCGGCCTAGGGAGATTTTACATAAAGTAGATAGAAGGGATATTGACGACATGTTATTTAAGGTATATTGGTGCAGTATAGAATTTGGCGGGTGGCGTTTGGACTATCTGTGTAAATATCATTACTCAATAACAAATAACTCTACCTTCCTAATATTATTTAGTTTACTTACGCAATTACGCAATTACGGAAATTAAGGGTACCCATAGTAGGAAATAGGAGGTGAAATCCCATCTTTTTTTCCAACTTATTATACGGAGTATATTAAGTAGAATTAGAGAGAAATTAGGCCCTTGTACGAACAAGTTTTTTTTAGCGCATGTACCAAGTACATTTACCGAGTATTCTGTATCCGCCGTAGTAGTATTAGCTATGTCAACTCCTTAGGTAATAGCACAGCCATCAAGTCAAATCTATCAAACAAGTACGTACCAAAGTGACATATATAAACTATCAAATAAATTACATAAAATGTATTATTATACTTATATGTATAAGCTCCAGTACACACTATTTGATAGATTTGATATTTTTTCCACATGTCACTTCGTTACTTATTTATTGGATAGATTTGACTTGACGGCTGCGCTGTTACGCAATTCTATTGCAACGGTCCACTATTCGATATATATATATCTTAACAGCACCAACTCAACTTTGTCCGACACGAGACACTTCACCACGAGCTCCCGAGTCCCCTGCTTTTTCTTTTTTACTCATCCCTAAACTTGAGGTATTGCCCCTTATTGATCTCTCTGTCTGTTCTAAGCTCATTTTCGTGACAGGACGTCATGAAGTACCTCTCTACAAACATGTTAAGAAATTACATTTCGAAGTTATCATTTCTTGCTCTTCTGGCCGTCCAGGTTAGCTGTCAACAATCTACCCAAATTGTCAATGCGGATAATTGCTTCATGAGGATGCAAATCCCGAGAAGTGGCCAGTCAACATTTGATGCACGTATAACTACTCGAGGCTGGACCCAAACCGCGGAGCAAGTCACGGCAACAATCCAAAACTTCCACAACATCGGTGATACCAATATCCCGCTGTGGCTTCAGGGTGGTATGACGGCATACCTATACTATGGCTTTTATATATCCAGTTGCATACCGATAGATGCACAGACAGGGCTGAACCGGCCAGGCAATGCCTTGACCATTATTCTACCCTCGGGCATAAAGAAGTTGACCAAAATAAGACCGAACCAAGCCGAGTTGAATGGGCAGCAGAGCAGGGCCACGGCGGGAATATTTGGGATAAGTGGTAATTTGGACCCTAGCGATTATGCCTATGCGACTGGGCAAAGCTTAATCGATGCGATAAGCTCTTGGCGCCAACGATGGTCTTATCTCAATAGACAGCAAGATGGTCAGGCTGGCTTCAATGCTATTCGGGGAGATGGGACTCCTGTAATTATTGTCTCTGACCTTCTAGCCTAATACGTGGCGTTGAGTATTGGAAGTGTTGGATAACGCGGACCTTGTTGGAAAGGTCGGCTAGCTGGAGCATGGAAATAAAATGTAGAACTTGACTTATGGTCTAAGGTTATTTATATACAGAATGTGTTGTGCTTCCAAGGCAGTATTATGAATTGACTGGCGTTCCTATAGAAATCTATAAAGCTGCAGGCGCCCGCGGTAAGTTGCCAGACTTATAGCCAAATCCTAACGCTAACAAATCCTACTTTATCTATATAATCAAGATACAAAATAACTATGCAGTTATTGGAGCAGAATGCAACGTTGCTATTCCAAAGATTGAAGAGTTGATAATACCTACTCTTAGTGGGTCGAGCTGCTTATAAAACAATTAATATATATGCTTTTAGGGTATATGCTGGTTGTTGATAGAATGCTGCCTGTGATCCTATTATAATAGACTACCTTAATGAGTCTACAGGTTAAATCCAAGCGTACAAGATGTAATGATGAAGGATGGAAATGCTACCCGCCGGGGGGTTCTGTGAATTCACAGCTGAATCTGCATGTTTAGATGTGGGCTGGATGCCAAGTAATTAGTAGTAATATACCTTGCGCTACTTCTTATACTGGGGTTTTCTGTTTCTGCATCTTGGAATTTTACTCAGTAGCTTAGACGAAGTAGTACCGCTAATGCCATGTCACCTTCGATAGTACAAAAAAGTACCTGCGCGGCTTAGTCCGCGGCGGGCCGGCCCGTGGGAAAGTGGATTAGGCAGAATACGAGAAGGGCCCACACAATCACGGACGCTTCCATGAGTTTCGCGTTCTCCATCGCGTGTTCTATGATTCCGATCAACGTAAAGTTGTGATAGTGCGGGCGAAATTCCACAAATTCGACGGCAGCCAGGCACTTGGATCAGTTAGCAGGAACAGGCGCAGTGGAAGGGTGGGGGGTTACAGAAGTAGGAACGTGACAGTTTTCTGTGCGAGCTAGGTCAGACTACAGAAAAAGTTTCGACGTTTTGAAGTGGTGAATTAACTCGGTGATACAACATAATCCAATCCCTCTTTATAGAAGACTATTCACCCACGGCTTAGTTACTGTTGAATTAGCCATCCGTGACATCTGGAGACCACCTCATCGCAATTGACCGAAACGAAGCATGCATGTGACTTCATGAATGAAGTAAAGCGAAGGCCGCAAGGCAGAGTTGGAACAGACTTTAGAAGACGACAGGCATTTGTCGGAACGACCTACTAGAAGAGTTCAGCAGAGTACACCTGCGAGGTGCCTCATGACCCTTCATGATTCAGGCTACCAACACCAGCAATTTACTCGCTTGGTTCTACTCAGAACTCTGGCCGAAGAAACACCAGGCCTCACATAACTTGAGCGCTTTCTACTTTAGATACACGCTGGTGGCACACGTGTAATTGATCCCAGCTGAGCTCGCAGACGTCCCTCCCATTACACGGCTGTTGTTGGAGGGGAGAAGAGACAGGGTGTCATCCTGTCCCTAGAACGATGTCAAATCGGGTGGTTCTCTTACGCCATCTTGCAACCTGTTCCCTTTGCGGATGATGTGTTTTTTTTCGTGGTTTTGTAGTTTTAAATTGATGTGGCACCATAGCAACCCTGGGGATCTTGGCCATTATCATCCATGCTCCAAGTGTATTGCAATTACTACCGACATCTGACACCGTGAAAAAGCTCGATCATTTTCGCTCTACTGCTATCTCAAATAGCTTCCAGCGTGCTCACCGGAGCCTTCATCATTTATAGGCGCAACTCTATGAACATCCCTCTTTTGGTTGGTGTAAATAGGTTGTTGTGTTGGTCTCTTCCGACGTCATGTTTCATCTGGCTGTGACCATCGGGTTGCAACATTCTTTTGTTTACACGCCCTAAATGGCAGCCTTGACTTTATGCATTTTCACTAACAGCCTGCGATATAGAAGATTTTAACCATGGTTAACTCACCACCATCTTGCATCCTCGCCCCTGATCCAGTGCATAAAAATGGTCTTTATGACAGCGATCAAAGTAATGTTCAGTACGAATATTAATGAATAGGATTGTGTATTATTGAGGGAAAAAACCGAACCGGACGAATAGGAGCTTTACAGCTCACTGAAGCAACCCGATTTGAGAAGACCGGAGTGGATAGAAAATGCTAGGTCCTTTGCGTTTCAGCTAGATTTGATGGCTCCAGCCCGTATTGGAATTATCTAGAGTCAGCTAGTGATGACTCTGGCAAGCTCAGGCAAGCTGGCCCTTTTTCGTGCTCTCTTCCGCTTAATACAAGTCAAGCTACTAGTGTGGAAGAACTCCTCCGTCAGATTAGATCCCCCCTTCCTGAATAAGATGTCCGAACAGATAGAGAGATAATGTGATAACCAGTGAGAAAGGTGTCACAGTTCAATACTAAGTAGTGTCCGCTGTGACATATCTAGGCCTCACTGGGGGGACTAGGTTTTTTTTAGGAAAATTCAGTCAGCTGGTAGGCGTGCTACTCCTACTCGTGCCACGCCCCACTTATCAGCCAAGTCGGGTTCCCTCTAGCTGATAAGCTGGTGCTCGACACCAAGGCGGCCACATCACTAAGGCGGCCACTTTTCAATCGAAAATAAAGCTATCCACGTTTTCTATAGCTATAGCCTGTAATAGAGTTATAATAACAATATAGCTGAATTTGTCCTTTAATTCTCTATCGCCTAGCAGTTTTCGCAGCTTTAAAAAATGCCTTTTTAATATAGTTATATCACTTCTGCTTAGCTGCTTTAATAAACTATTATACTCTCTTAAAGTTATTATTAGTCTTTTACTGCATTATTCGGCGCTTTTAGGCTATAGTTAATATACCTCTTAACTTTAAAAGCTTATTTTTAAATACTTTTGGCAATCACTATACCTTTTTAGCTTTCTTTATATAACTAAAACTGCGTTTTATTTAAACTAGCTTAGTAATAAAAATAAAACACCTACAAATAAATTAATTAATATTATAGCTAAATTTTTTATTTAAAGTATTATTTTACTGTAAAAAGTTATTTAATTTATTAGTAACTTTATTAATCTACTATAAATTATAAAAAGTTGAAAAATTTAAAGAATTATAATTAGAAATTACTGGTAATAAAGGTATTTAAGCTAAAACCTAGTTAACTAAAATTTTAAGAATTACCTAAAGATTTTAAAAAAGAATACTAGTTTTTTTAAATATAAAGAGGATTATAATTGTTAAAATAATAAGGTTATACTAAACCTTATTTATATGTAGCTTCTAGGAAGCTGTATACAATGCAGTAATAAGGAAACGACTAAGAGTCTAATTAGGCTTATAATAGATAAACAATTAAATTGTAAATAATTTAATAGCTAGAAGCTATAGAATATCTAGTGTATATACGGCTAGTGTAGAAGTGATTGTATAAACAATAACTTTATCTTCTATAATAGTCCTCCGACTAAATAATAGGAATGCAGCAGCAGAATTAGGTTCGTGGCCTTATTCCTATTTTCCGCAAAATTCATTTATATAGGGAATCGTCTAAATCGACTCACGGCCATACAAACAGGAAACCATTTTAGTTAGATTTTTCATAATAGCCATTATGCCTATTGTATTGAGTCTAGGGTAGGCAGGGTAGCTGGTTCTAGCTTAATTGTTATCGTTAAAGATAACAGAAATTTCCTAACTTACACCAAAGTTCCTCTAGAACTCAGTCCTAGTGTTGGGCCTAATTCCGGGTCTAGCCAGAATAGGAAGGTTACCTAAATACACTAAAATCCTTACTTTTTAGCCCTCCTTTTTAATAATACTATATAGTATATTCCCTATTTATATAGGATATAGGTCCGACGTTAGCAGTATAAGTTGACCTATTAGGGCTCTTAGCAGCCCTATTTCCTTAATTAAGGATAATAGCTCTCCTTAGCAGTAAAGGGATTTATTTATTTAAGTATAGAATATAGAATAAAAGCTTTAGGTATAGAGGGCTTTTACTAAGACAGTAAAGGTATAGTTAAAGGGTTAGAATAATACTATAACTTAGCTATTTAATACTTTAGCTAGTTTAGCTGCTGCTATTTTAAGTCTTTAACTTTAATAGACTATAAGTCTAATAGAAGTTAGTTTTATAGCCTTTATTTCAGTGCCAATATAAACTTTTACCTTTATTCCTATACTTATTTAAATTCTATTTTTATTAATTCTTTAACTTTAAACTATTATTTCGATTTTAAATAATAGTTTTATTAAAAAAGCATTAAAAAAGGTCTATAACTTTTTAAAAAGCTATAAAATAGTAGGTTTTAATAACTTTAATTAATAGAAATAGTCTTTAAATATTATATTACAGGCTATAGATTACTATATCTTTATAGAAAATCCTATAGTTACTAATTTTTTATTTAATTTAAAACAGGCCCTATTATTTATATTAATTAGGGATAGTTTAATAGCTATTCCTACTATATCTATTATTTAGATTTAAAGCCTAAAAGAAGTACTTTTAGTATTATACAGACTATATAGTTACTTTAATATACTTTAAAGAGATTCCCTTTATAGGGAATTTTATTTATTAGATTATAGTAATTATAAAAGATCTTTAGCTAAATTTAACGCTACTTTTAATAGCTTATTAGCTAAGTTAGCTATTTTAAAGGTTAATATTAATATACTAAATCAAGTAAATTAATATTTAAATTCCTTAAAAAAGACTTATCTTTAATAGGCTAAGAGAATTAAAGGAACTATTAAATCTAGTAAAGCTATCAGGCAATTAATTAAAGGTTTTAATATTTAGTTTCTTATAGCAGATATACTAGAAAAGACTAGGAATCTATTTTTTACTGTATATAAGGTTAATAAAGCCTTAGGGCCTTCTAAACCCCTTAAAGATTAATTAGTACCTCTTAGATTTAAAGGTTGAAAGCCAGCTTCTAACTCCTATAAAAGGAAAGGAAATTAAAAGAATTAAAACAATAATTAAAAATAAACTAAAGAGGATTATACTTTTACTAGTATATATAATCTAGCTACTAGAGGATATAGCTTAATAAAGTTATTAAAAGATTCCTTTATTAAATCTATTACTAGTTTAAATAGTAATCGAAATCTTTTATAAGCTTTAAACGCTAAAAAAAGAAAAAAGTCTTTAATATCCCTTAACTCCCCTAAACTTTTTATTTAGGATAGTTTATTATATAATACTGGATTTATAGTTTATATAGTTAATTCTAGAAAATAGTTTATAGACTATAAACCTAATAATAAGGAACTTGGCGTTATTTATATTAAAGGGGGTCTTATTACACTTAAAGGAATAAGTATAGCCACTTTTAATATCTTTAATAAAGATAATTAATATAAAAGGATAATACTATTAAATACTCTCTATTACCTATAGCTAAATATAAACCTTATAAGTAGTTTAAAGCATTACTAAACTAAAGGATATATATAATATAATACTCTTTTTATGAAAACTATATAGCTAATAAAGCTATTAAATCCCTTAAAATATAGTTTTTTTCTTATAATTAAAGGATATATTATACTATATAGCTATATAAATAGCTATAGAGCTTATAGCTTTATATAGGTTTAAATTCCTACTATTAGTAAAAAAAAGGCTTAGGAATATATCGCTATTTTAAAAGCAATAGCTTTAAAAAATAATTAACTAAATCTAGTCCTAGGCTTATTAAAAAGAATAATCTTAAAGGAAAGGATTTCTCTAAACTCTTTAAAACCCTAGGTTAAGTAGAGGATAAAGGGCCCTATATACTTTTATTGCCTAAGGAAATAGGGGGGAATAAGCCTATAGAGGATACCCTTATAGAGGAAAGGCCCTATATACCTAGGGAATCCTTTATTACTGAAGATCTAGAAGTTATTAAGCTATTTAAACTAGAGGGAAATACTATTATTAATAGTAATTCTAGCTATAAACTGCTGAAGCTAGCCCTTTTATAGTATAAAAGACTAGGTTATATTAGTTTAAGTCTATTAAAGAAGACTGCTAAAATAACTACTGGAATTCCTAACTTTAATTTTATTAAAGAAACTAAATTCCATTGCCTAGCGTATAATAAGGGAAAAGCTATTAAAAGGCTTAATTCAAAGCCAATTCCTAATCTACTAGCCTCTTTAAATTGTCTAAAAGCTAATACTTTCTCTATAAAGCTAATGCCTTATAATAAGGCCTTTATTAGTCTTTTAATTATTAATAGAAAATCAAGATATAGATAGCTATTCCTTTTAAAAGATTATAGTGGACTTACCCTTTTAGCTACTATATAAAGCTTTATAAATAGCCTGAAAACACAGTATAACCAGTATCTTAAAGAATTTTATTATAATAGCAGAAAGGAAATTAATTAGGATTTTTAAACCTAGTTCTTTGCTTTAGGAATTATATATTCCTATAATAGCCCTTATATTTATAAACAGAATAGTTTAAGAAAACGCTTTATTAAAGTTTTATTAAATAGGCTATAGGCTATTACTATAGCGGCTAACCTACTGCTATACCTTTAGAATTTTATTATTACTACAGTTTTTAAATTAATTAACTATATAGCTATTATTAATAGGGACTTTACCCTTTATTAAAAATTATATAAAGACCTAGACCTTAATAAAGATTATAAACTTAATCTGTAAAGATATAGGATTATTGGCTTTTATTATAAAGTATTTATTTTATAAAAATAAAAGGCTAAAGGCTATAAATTAGCCCTTAAAACTAAAACTAAGAGACTACTAGTAGTTTTAAATAGTAATACCTACCTTATCTATATTCCAACTAAATATATAGTCTTTAAATTATTAACTATAAAGCTGTATAAAGATAAAATTCCTAAACTTTAAATCTTAAAGCTTACTATAGGTTAGGATAATAAAGAATTAAAGGGAGAAATAAAGCTAAATTCTATAAATTAAATAATTCCTAGCTTTTAAAATATTAATCCTTTACTCTTTAACCTTATTTTAAAAAAAGTACCTACTATTATTCCCTTTATTCCTATACTAGTTATATAAGACTCTGCAGTTATAGAGGATCTTATAAATATAGATATATCCTATTTTCTCTATAATAGCATTAAAAAGCTAGCCTTTCCAGCTACTGCAGCACAAGACCTATAAACACTTAAATAAATACTTTATAGTCCTAATAAAACTAAATAGATAAAAGTGATTTATAGCGAATTTAACTAGCTAGTTAAACAATATACCTTTACCTTTATTAAGTGTAATAGTATCTTTAAAGGCAGGAATCCTATTATTAGTCGATTAGTTTTAAAGACTAAAAAGACTAAAAAAATAGAATAGTAAAATTTAAAGCTAAACTAGTTACTAAGGGTTTCTAATAACTAAAAGGAATAGATTTTAACTAAACGTTCGCCTTAATAGCTGTTCCTTTTACTTAGCGGCTTTTATTAGCCTTAGCTATTATCTATAACTAGGAAATTAAATAAATTAATTTTATTAGTGTATTCCTTAATAGGATACTTAAAGAAACTATTTTCCTAAACTTCCTTAAAGGATTTAAAGATTATATTAGTTAAACTTCCTTTAAAATTAAATCTATTTTTAGAAAGCTAGGTTATAACCCTGATATAGATTAGGTTATTTAGTTATAGAAAGCTCTTTATAGCTTAAAATAGTCCTTTAAAGAATAGTAATAGGCTTTATAAACTTTAAAAAATAAACTAGAATATAATCCTTTAATTTTTAACTCTGCTATTCTTTATAATCTAAATAATAGTATTTTTATTATTACTTATATAAATAACTGTCTTTTTATTAAACCAGATAAAAAGGCTATAGCTTAATTAAAGCTAGCTTTTAATAAAGTCTATATTATAAAAGATAAAAGCCCTGCTTTTTTCTTTTTAAAGGTTTAGATAGTTAAAGATAGAAAAAAAGGCCTTTTTAGCTTTTTTAAAAATAGTATATTACTAAAGCTATAGAGGTTTTTAACCTTTAAAACTTTAAGCCTATTTAATTACCCCTATAGCCCTTTATTTTAGCTAATAAAACTATAATTAAACTGGATAAAGTTAATACTAAGCTTTTTTAAGCTATTATTAATACTATTATCTACTTAATAACTTATACTTAAATAAATACCAGCTTTCTAGTCTAGTAGCTAACTAAACAATTTTAAGGCTTTTATAAAAAGCACTTAAATGCAGCCTATAACCTATTACGGTATTTAAATAGTACCCAGGATCTAGCTATTTAATATACTAGAAAATCTAATCCTATACCTATTAGCTATTGCAATAGTAATTTTGCTAGGGATAAAGAATTAAGTAAATTGATTTATAGCTATATTATTATAATTGCTAATAGGCTAATTAGCTGGAAATTAAAAAAAGGCTTAACTATCTGTCTTTCTATACTAAAAACAGAGTTTATAGCTTTTATAGAAGCTACTAGAGAGATTTAATGGCTTATTAGCCTATATAAAGAGGTAAATCAACTAATTAAACAGCTAATCTCTTTATTTAATAACAATAAAGGTACTATTTCTACCTTAAATAACCCTACCCTTTATAATCGAATAAAATATACTCTATTATAGTTTAATTATATTAAGGAATAGGTTAAAAATAGCGTTATTATAGTCAGTTATCTAGAAACTAGTAAAATGGTTACTGACAGGCTTACTAAGCCTCTTTTAAGTCCAAAATTAAAGAATTTTATAAGTCTCCTTAATCTTAAAATTTTACCTCAAGTATATACTTAAAGTTTTTACCCTTTTTATAGCTATTAATTATTTTATAGCTATTAGTTATTTTTATTATTTTCAGCTATATTAGTAATCCTTTTTATTTTTATATTCTAGTTACTTTCCTATATCTAAATCCTATATTTACTTTAAAGTTATATAGGATAGTATTTATGTTAAAGGGAGTATTAAAAAGGAGGGCTGAAAAGTAAGGATTTTAGTGTATTTGGGTAACCTTCCTATTCTAGTTAGACCCAGAATTAGGCCTGACGCTAGGACTGAGCTCTGGAGGAACTTCGGTGTAAGTCAGGAAATTTCTATTATCTTTAACGATAACAATTAAGCTAAGACCAGCTACCCCGCCTACCTTAGACTTAATATAATAGGCATAATGGCTATTGTAAAAAATCTGACTAAAATGGTTTCCTGTTTGTATAGCTGTAAGTCGATTTAAACGATTTCTTATATAAATAAATTTTGCGGAAAATAGAAATAAAGCTATAAACCTAATTCTGCTACTTATAACGATCCGGGTTGATTTTTAACAGTTAAACCAAGGTTTATAGGTTTATATTAATAGAGAGGTTAAAGATAAATACTAAGCAGGGTAATATAATTACAATTCTATAAAACAGGCAGTTCTAGTAAATATAATTTATTAATAATTATTTAAGTAACTATATTAAATAAATAATAAGCTAGTTATATATATATAAAGCAGATATACTAAAGACTGATTGTCTTTAAGTTATAGACTAATCCTTTAAAAGCGCGGACTGTAATATAAAAACTAGGGACCGCGATCTGGCCGTTAGTCTAGGTTATATGTGTTAATACATGACGTGTATATGTATAGGCCGCTTATTCGGGTCGTGACACGATATCCCCCTTTTAATAGTTTTGTCTTTAAGACTGTAAGTTCTCTTTTTTTTCTATTATGTGTCGTTCCCTCCCCTCCTTTTATTATACATTTATTATAAGTAACTATATATAAAAAACGTCTTTAGTTACTACCTGCAAAGACTGTAAGCGCGACGTCCTCTTATCGTCTATTTCTGTCTAGGGTTCTTTAGTAGATATACTGTACATTTATTGTTTTAGGAATAAGCTATATTGCTAAATACTGGATAGAAATTTATTTTATTCTAAATATATCTATTGAAAGAAAGCTTGCGATAAGGTGCTAGTGGCTTTATCTTATAGGTTCTTTATATATTATATCTTTATATTACTAACCTTTTTTTTTAATTACTTATCTTTTTAATTAGCAGAAAAAATTTAATTGTAAAGAGGAAGAGGCTGGCGATGATTTAATAGACCTGCAGCAGTAGATATTTAAGCTGTAAGAATATCTTTTTGCGATAGTAGGTTATTTAGTTTAAATTTATAAAATTTATAAGAAAATTAAAGAGTAGGGTAAAGAGTTAACCTATTAGGGTATAGTAGAGCTTAATGCGGAAGATAATATTTTTCCTGCTTTTAATGCCTATAAGCAGTATATAGTTAAGGATGTTTAAGTATTAGGGGTTATTGGCGAGGTAGATTAATCCTTTTTTAGGATTGGCGAGGAGTTTATAAATATAGGTTCCTTAATTTTAAAGACTAGTGGAACTATTTAAGTTTTATTTTAGCGTTTAATAGGTGTTTAGTAGGTTCCTAAAAGTTATATTCCTCTTTATAGTTTTTCTATTTAATTAAATACTAGAATTTATTATCTTTTTTTTATATAGCTTTAATTTCTTTTATTTTATATTCTTCTTTAACTATTAAAACTTTAATTAAGTCTATAATTAATTTATTCTTTAGTTTATTTTATAATACTTTTTTAAGTAGTGAAATGTAAAATACTAGGTGAATCTAGATATTATCTGGTAGTGTAAGTTTATAAATAACTTTTAAAATAACTTTTTTAACTAGGTAAAGTCTAAGTTTTTTAAAATCTAATTTATCGCTTAATTGCATTATTTTAATATTTATAGTCTTTTTTCCTAGTAAATATTAATATAGGTAAACTATATCTCCCTTTTTAAAGATTAATCCTTTTAATTTATATTTATTAGTATACTTTTTTATTTTTTTTTATATAAAGTAAAGGTATACCTGCATTTCTTTATATAACTGCTTTATATCTTTAGCTTTAATTTATACTTTATTAATATATAGGCCTTTCTTTAGCGCTTTATATATATTTAGCGTAAAGCTATAGTTAGCGTATATAAGGCTAAGTCTGGTTAACTCTGAAATGTTACTATTATAGGATATCTATATAATTAATAACTTTTTTATTTAATTATTTTAATTAAAGTTAATATAACTTTTTAAATAGGCTTTAATAACCTAGTTAATGTATTTTATTTATCTGTTTATCTATAGGTAGTATATAGTATTAAACTTATAATTTATATTTAGCTGGTTTATAAGTGCTTGCTAGAATTTAAATATAAAGGTTAATCTTTAGTTAAAAATAATTTTAGCTGGAATTATATAGTTAGCTGTAATAAATTGTAAAAATATATAAGCTAGTGTTTTTATATTTATTACTTTTTTATATAAAAGGAAGTAAAAGTATTTAATAAATTAGTTTATAATTATTAAAATACTATTATATTTAATCTTTAATCCTAGTTTAATAAATAATAGTAGCTTAATAATAAAGTTTAATAAAATTAACTCTTATAGTTATTCTAGTATTAGTAAAGGTTAAAGTTTATTATATAGTTTATATTTTAAGGGTTTAATTGTTTTATAAATTATATAGCAAAAAATAATATCCTATATAATTTTCTTAAGCCTTTAAAACTTAAAGTACTTTTAAACTTATTTATAGGTTTTATAAATACCTTTATATTTATATATTAAAAATTAGTAAACTTCTATAACTATATTTCTCTAAAGTTTATCTAAAATCTAGATTTTTCTATTTTATTATTAAGTTCCTTTATCGTTATACTCTATATCTTTTAAAAATCTATTATTATTTTAAGTAGTATAGTGCTTTTTAATATATTAAAGTATAGTATTATTACTAGATACTTTATATATAGCTTAAAGCGCTATTTATTAATAATATCCTTTAAGGGTTTATTTTAAGATCTGCCTAGTATATTTAATTTTTCTTTAATTATAGTTAGATTATTTGTTAAGTGCGTTTACTTATCTGTTTTTGGATCTTTTCTAATAGATTAGGATATAGTTAAATTCCGAGAGGTATTCTGTATAGCGGATCTATTTTCTAGAAAGTTATTAAACTGTCGCGAAGTATATAATATTCTTATAGTTAATGTATACTTTAACTTTATATATTCTTTTTAATAGGTAGTGTTGCTATTCTTTAAATATAAGAATAATAGCAAGGAATTCTTTATTATATATTAAATAATTTAATTTTGCGCTATATAGGGCTTAAAAATAAAAGGTAATAAAGTATAGCTTACTATTCTTATCCTTTTAATTAAATTAAGCTTTTATAGCGAAATTAAAAGTATTTATTTTGATTTCCGTTTCTTTAAATAGGTTAAATATAATAAGTATAGGTTTTTTTGAGATAAGCTGCTTAAGCTTATTAAAGGCTTCCTATATATTTAATGCCTATAGAAACTTTTAATCTTTTTTAGTAAATTTATAAAAAGTTTATATAATACTTTTATAGCCTTTAATAAATCATTAATAATAGTTAATAAATTTTAAAAAGCTTTAAACTTCTTTAATTATTATAAGTATAGGCTAGTCTTTAATTATTTATACTTTTAATAAATCTATATAAATTTCTTTTAAGGTAATAATATACTTTAGGAAAGTGACTTTCTATATATACAATTTGCATTTCTTTAGTTTTATAAGTAATTAAGTATTTTATAGTGTTTGTAGTACTTTATAGATATATTCTTTATATTCTTTAAAGGTATCTGAGAAAATTAAAATATTATTTAAGTAAATAACTATAAAGATATTAAGATATTTTTTTAATATATTATTAATTATCCTTTAAAATATTACAGGAGTATTAGTAAGACTGAAAGGTATAACTAGGTATTTGAATAAGCTATACTTAATTTAAAAGGCAGTTATCTATTTATATCCTTCTTTAATTTAGATAAAGTTATAAGCGCCTTTAAAATTTAGCGCTGTAAATTACTTTTTCCTATATAGTCTATCTTATAATTCTATAATTAACAGTAATAAAGTTCTATTTTTAACAGTAGCTTTATTAAACTATTAATAGTCTATAACTAATTATAGTTTACCTCTTTTCTTTAATATAAATATAATAAAATAGCCTATTTCCGATTAAGAGGGTTAAATATACCTTTTAGCTAATATATTATTTAAATAGTTATATAGGCTTTTAAGCTCTTTTTTATTTAAATTGTAAATTTTATAGAAAGTAATACTAGTACTATCTTTAAGTTTAATTATATAGTTTTATTAACTGTATTCTAGTAGCTTTATATTAAATATTTCTTTAAATAGCTTATTATACTTTTAGTATTCTTTAAGGATATTCTGCAGTTATTTTAGTAACGCTACTGTTTTAAGGCTTTTTATTTTAAGTATTTTATTAATATTATTAAATACTTTCTATAAAAAGGCAATTATTCTTTAGATTTATTTATTTTTCCCTTTACTTTATTTAAGTTTTATTTTTAAGTGGATTATTTCTATAATTAAACTAAAAGTAACTTTCTTAGTTCCTTTTATTAGCTTATTTAAAGGTTTTATATTTTAAGATTTCTTCCCTACAGCTAAGTCTTTTCTAATAGTTTTAATCGCTAAAGAAGCTTTACTATCGCGCTAATAAAACTAGCTATTTTCCCAGTTAATATTAAAGTTATTGCATTTTAATTAAAGATAACCGAAAATAATATTATACTTATCGATATTCGCTATATTGCAAAGAACCACTCTTTTATATTTAGCGATTTTAAGTTTAAAATAATTAGTCTTTCGCTTGACCTATTTATTATTATATATAAAGGCTCCTCCTTTTGCTTAATAAAGTTAATATAGTCTAGTTTTCTTTTTTTAAAGTAACTATAAGTAATTTATAATTATAAGTATAATAAAATTGCCTATTACTCTGCTATCTACTAATATATATAGCCGATATCCTTTAACTATTATTTTTAATTTAAAATATAGTAAATCTTTATTATTACTTTTATTATTTAATATTTTAAAAG